>LIAE01006337.1:87568-134163 GCA_002287525.1 Diploscapter pachys | reverse complement strand
CAACCTATCGAAATTCCAGGTCCGTCAATCAATCAACCTGCTGATTTCGAATTTGGAATCGGTGCCCGTCACGCCGCGCGGTCAAAACGTCGGCAAACGAAAAGACAAATCACGGTATTTTTAGCGACTTTTCAAGAAAAGAATTTTCATTTTCTCCTATTTTCTTTCCTTCATTTCCACGGATTTCAGAGCGCAGGCTAAGACAAAACGGTAAGAGAATAGACTAGAATTGAATAGAGTAACTACGGATTAACACTAGTACTTCTATATGTTCAAATTAACATATCATGAAGGAAAAGCTTTAAAATTAGGCTAGCCAGCTTCAAACCCTACTCTTTATCACAGAGCTTTTCACTTCAAATTAGACGAGTATCTATATGTACCTGGCCCCTCCGTAACGATATATCAATATTTAATATCTGAATTATGGTGACCGTTGTATATCTATGTATAGATAGAAAAGTCGCATTATTATATCCTCTATTGCATAGGTCACAAAAATCCTTCTATAAAGCCACTTTCTATCCATTAGTTTTTACGTTACCTTTCTCTATTTTATACACGAAATCACTTTTCATGAAAATTAGCATAGGAGCGCTAAGTTAGAATACCGTATACCTAAACATCTTTGCATGAGTAGCAAATTTAGGAGTTGTCTAAAATGTCTAGTAGTCTAATGTCAAGGAAATGTCCAATTTTGAAATTCGCAAACTCTCAAAATGTGCCTATATTTTTAAACTGCCATTTCTCCATCACTAGAACGAAAAATCACACTCGGCGTTCGAGCTGCCAATCGGCAATTCACGATAAAATGCGGACAGATGCCGATAATCACGGATAGGCACGGATCGGCATTGACCGGGAATTTCGAAAATTGTCGATCGGAACGACCCGGGATTGGTCGGCAAGCATCAACAATTCACGCTGCCGATGAATGCCGGTCCGTGCCGATAGGCAGTTTTTACGCTGAGCACCTTTTCACAAAATTGTCGCGTTTCTAACTGTAAATCCAACCACTTCTATCCTTGAGTTCCAATAATTTCATCAGAAAAGTATCAATAATTTGCCCTAAAATAGCCATCTTTGTCCACTTTTGTTCTTGTCAAAAATCAAAGAAATGTTCGTCGACTCAATTATTATTAGGGGTTGTTCCAACATTTACAAAAAAAATTAGCATTTCTACTCCCTTTTCAAAAGCAATTTATATCTTGGGGGATTCTTTGAAGATACAATATTTTAATTTTCTGGAACAACCCTTTGAACTAATCAACAAATTGGCGCATTCGTGTACTTGTCAATTTACAGATCTCGCAGCATAGAGGATCTATCGCTGTTTAACAGGTTTGGCCCACAAATGAAAAAGCAACCACAATCACTATCTGTTTGAATAATTTGCCTGAAAAATGTGGTAATCGATTAAAAATCACTGGATTACTGTAAATTGCAGTATTTTCAACTGACAAAGCTAACCTTTTCAAAAATAATGAGATAATGAAGAAATGGAAATGTACAAACTTTCTCATCACTTATTTTAGAATTTTTGTAATTTCAGGGTTCGAATCTAATTTGATCGATTACCACATTTTCCTAGCAAAAACCGCGTGACAAAGCAGACATGGCTTTTGTAACCTCAGTTCATTTGTTTGAAAATTTGAACTTGAAGAAAAATTCAAGATTTTGAGCGGCTGCCTGCACACCACGATTTGCATTATGCATCATTCAATTTGCACTAACATCCAGCTAATTATTCTAATTATTTCTTGACCATGATGAGCGTTAAATTTGGAATGCAAACTTGAATTGAGAACGATTTCTTCACGATTTACCTGAAATATGCATCGCTTTGGAAAATTCATGATTGAAGATTCTTCACTAAAGTTATAATCCAAAAATCCTTGAATATCTGTATTGATAGTTGAATTTTCCAATTTTATGTTTTTGAGAAACAAAAAACCATTGATCCAGTTTCCATAACCTGTCTTTTTATCTAAACTTTACTGATATTCTCACGTTATTTTATGCTCGAAGCTTTGACTCCTTTTTCAAGTTTATCTAACTCTGAAGTGCACTAAATTGACTGAAACCTTGAGATTTGAATATCGGTTTGTTAAGATTGATATGAATGCGCTTAAAAAGTACTCTCATGTTATGCTAATTTTAGACTCCACCTACTTTGTCTAAAAGTAGACGGAGCCTATTTTGAGTGTAATTTGGGCGTTTTGAGATGAAACGATGAGCTTTGAATGGACATGCTTGCACCTGATTATGAAAAAGGATGGCTGGAAAATGCACTGTATAACATAACCTCTAATCTTATGTTGAAACATAGGAGAGAAAAATCGCCTGAGATAATTTTTATGCAGTGCACTTACCAGCATCCCTGATTATTGAATGAAGAGTGAATTTTTGATTATCGACCTTCTGAAAATTATTCATTTTTTCAGCCTGAAGAGGAGAACGTCATCTGGGAGCTTGAATAAAGGAGATAGTGAGGATGGAGACGTCGTTCTCACGAAGAGCGATGTAGTTTTGACGTTGAATATGGAGGTAGAATTTTAAATTTTCATCATTTTGATAAACAATCGAGGAAGAGTCGTGACTAATATTGTCTATTGTAACTTTTCTTATTAAGATTAGTTGGAGCATATCTAAAATGACTTGAATTTTGAGTAGTATAATTTTTGAATTTTAATTTGAGGACAAATCTGAATTTTGTAAATAATTTTTTTCAGGTAGTCGTGATGGAAGTGAAGGGTCTAAAGAACATCGATCAGAAGAGGATAGTTTACTGCACGATGGAATGTGATGGACATAAATTGCAGACCGATCATGCAGAGGCTTCGAAACCTAGGTAATTTTTACATCATTCATAAAAGTTATGGTTAAATCAAGACTGATCATAGAATTTTTAACGATATTTTCCCGAAAAATACGTTTCAAAGACTTCATTCATTTAAAAGCTGTTGAATCGTGACTAATTTTACCGCGTTTAAACTATTTATATTAAGCAACACTTTTCGGTTATGTATTTTATTCAAATAATGATAAAAAGTTGGTAAAAGATGCGTTTCAAAAACTTTATTAATTCAAAGCTTTTGAATTAGAACTTATGGGGAAAATCGTATCTAAAAAGACTTTTCGACTACTTGATTTGCCAAGATTTTGAGTGGTAGAATTTTTAAATTATTGTTTTCAGTTGGGACACTCAAGCCGACTTCTCGACCAAGAATCCCCTCCCAGTCGTGAAGATAAAACTCTATTCGGAAGTGAAGAGCATCGTTTCCTTCGAGGACAAGGAGTTGGGAAAAGTCATCATTCAACCGACGCCTAATTGTTCCAGGACTCCGGAATGGTAGGATTTTTGAGTACTTTTTGATGTGTGCACAGAGCAATGCATATCATTTTTATGAGAATTTTGAAACTTATGCAAACATACAATCATTTTTAGCTTGATACTTCGTTTTATTTTTGAATTGTTAGCGTTGGTTGTTTTACTCTACTAACGTAATTGACTTATTGATTTTGAGAAAATTCGAAACTCATGCAAAATTTCGATATTCCATCTTAATGATAGCATATTAAATTTGAGGAATTAAGTTATTCATGATTGACGAATAACTTGGGACAATTGTTATTAGAAATCCTGAAATAATACGATGGCTTCTAAACTCATGGAAATGGTTTTTTTTTTCGAAATTATTCTGAAAATTACCATTGTTCAGGTACGAAATGACGACCCCCAAAAACGCAGCGGACAAGAACCTGTCGATTCGAATAGCGATTCGCGTGGAGAAACCGCCGAATCTGAAGTACTCGGGCTGGTGCTACTGCATTGGGAGGACGGGATGGAAGAAGTGGAAGAAGCGATTCTTCTGTCTGGTCCAGGTAAGGCAACGTTTGAATATTTTGATTTTTTGAAAAACTCGTCAAATATCTTCTTTTCAAGTATCTGCATTATTTTTTGATATAATAGCTCAGAAAGGATACGGGTTTTTAACTAGTAAGGATAAATTTTTAAAAGCCTCTTTATATGTGAAATTCATGTGGGCATGTGGTCTAGTGGTATGATGCTCGCTTCGGGTATTCCCCATTCGTAGACACCCACGAATCTGCGAGCACTAGAAGTCGCAGTTAGATCGTCGGTTCAATTCCGGCCCTGCCCCCAGTTTTTTTGTTTTTTTTTTGCTTCAAATTATAAACTATAGAGGGTGTAGCGCAATGATTGTGTATTACTGTCTAGAGCATAGAACAGAATCTCAAGTTCGCCTCCACCTTAATCCAAACCAAGGGGGTTAAGAAATGTTGGTAGTAGGTAAAAGCCACGGAAAATTTTCCTAAAATCCCTGTTGTTACACACAACAACAGTCTGTCCTCGGGATGGGCCACTAGTCCTGTGTGGCTAGGATAGGCCGTCTGTCTCATTTACGGACTGAGACTAGTTGACCCCACCCAGTGGGAATAAGGCTAGGAAAGTTTTTTTATATGTAAAATTTGAAACTTTGTCTTGTTCAAGTAAATCGATATTTTACCTTTCGGAAAAAAGATCGAAATATAATTTTCATAACTTCGAGAAGAAAATAATGCTAGTATTAGTAGAACTTGAAATACTTGAATTTTCAGGTCTCCCAATACGCGTTCGCGATGTGCAGTTTTCGAGAGAAGAAGTCGGACCCGACCGAATTAATGCAGCTGGATGGATTCACGATCGACTACATGCCTGAGACTGATCCAGGTATTCTTATTCTTTGAGAATATTTAAATCCTTAAATTTTCACCATGCATGCTTCATGAGTTGCTAAAAAATGATGACAGAGAAGATCATTGATCATTGTGCTCTTGCAATCGTACATTGTTGTAGTTTTAAAAATTGAACAATTTTCTAGAACTCTCCCAAATCGGTGGCAAGCATTTCTTCACTGCTATTAAAGAAGGCGATGAATTGAAATTTGCAACGAACGACGAAAACGAACGGCATTTGTGGGTTCAGGTAAAAGTTCCCTTATTTCGGCAAATAATTTTCGATTTCTATTTGATAAAATTTTCCTTGTTTTTTATTTGTGGAAAATTGCAACTTTGCAGGCACTTTATCGCGCCACGGGTCAAGCCTACAAACCTGTTCCTCCAAAAGCGTCGAGCGTCAACACGAAGGCCCAGGGATTCCAGGACAAGGCCAGCAAGCACGGATTGGACGATATTATTTCGGTTAGTCGTTTTCTGAAAAATTAGCATAAAATAAAATTGGGAAAGTTGGGAATTTTTGCGAATCCTCATTTCTTAAGATAGAAAGGATGATAGTTTGTGATTGAGTGTTTATTCGTTTTGAGAAATTTTTACAAATATAAAGTTATAGAAATTTAAACTTTTGAAGTTTTTAACCTAAAAATGGAAAAATGACGATTTTCAGGCCGACCCAATCTCCTATAACCATGACCATCTATTTGCCGACGTTCAACGACACGTGCTCAATTACCGAATGGAGGAGCCGATTTGTTCTCTGGTAAGGGTGTTTTCTTTCTTTTAGTTCCCTTTAACGAACTATTTCTGTTTCAAGAAATTCTAGGTGTTATTTCTTTGAAACATAGTCATTCGTTTTGCATTTGATTGAAAATTTTCTAAAATTTAAAGAGATCATTTTCAGGGTTGGTTCTCCCCCGGTCAAGTGTTCATTCTGGATGAGTACTGTGCGCGATACATGGTGAGGGGTTGTCATCGACACGTCACTCTGCTAGGGAATCTATTGGACAAAGCAGACGAAGGCCATCTCATCGACCCCACCCTCATTCACTACTCGTTCGCCTTTTGCGCCAGCCACGTCCATGGAAACAGATGCGTGCCGGATCGGAGCGGGTGAATTTTTTTTTATAACGCTGAATTTTATTTTTAAAGGTGAATTCGGTTTGGAGATAGGATAATTTCGAAATGCTAGGATCTTGATGAGAATAGAAATTGATGTGATTTTTGGATATTCGCTTATTTTTCGTTTTATTTTAACCGATACTAGTGTCCCTTTTAAACATTTGTTTATAAGGGATTCCTGGAACATATTCAGGCTAAAATCTTTAAACAAATTAAATTTTAATATAAAACGTGAAAATTCCAGTCCCGAAGGCGTCGGTACCGTTACTTTGGAAGAGAAAGAAAAGTTCCAAGAGATCAAAGAGCGATTACGGGTTCTGCTGGAAAAGCAGATAACGAATTTTCGGTAGGTTTATTTTCTACTTTCCACAGAAAACTGCTATTTTTCAGGTATTGTTTTCCATTTGGTCGTCCTGAGGGAGCTCTGAAAGGGACCTTATCATTATTGGAAAGGGTGATTTTTTTAAAATTTGTATTGATTTTATCGTTTTTTTTAGTTTGAAAATTTTTATTGATTTTTCCCAGGTCCTAATGAAAGACGTCGTCTCCCCCGTGCCTCCAGAAGAAGTCCGAGCCGTCATTCGGAAATGCTTAGAAGATGCGGCGCTAGTCAATTACACCAGGATTTGCAATGAGGCGAAAATCGAGCGTGGGCTTTCATTTCTTATTTTCAAAGTTTTATTCTTTCTGATCACATCGGCACTTTGAAACATTTTATGTTCGAAATTAAGTGACTTTTGGGGGATATTTTGAAACTTATTCATCAATTTTTGGTCCAAGCTCACATATAATTTTGAACTGACGAGAGAGAGAGAGAGAGAGAAATTGTCCTTGAAATGCTTTAAAATATTTATGATTTATTTGAAACTTACCAGCATATTTCGATTTTCAGAGCGAATGGGCCTGGACGTTTCCCCGCAGCAAAGAATCGAAGATATGGTCCGAATCACCGAGTTCTGCATCGATTTGCTCAAGGAAAACGAGGAACATCACGGGGAGGTTGGTCTGATTTTCTATTCTTCAAAATTTATTCACAAATTTTCACTTTTACTTTGGACTTACTTGTGGATGAGTTTTTCTTCTAACATCATAATTCTCCTTTGAAATAATGTCTTCTATGCATCTATCGCATACCCCTTTTCTCGAATTTCTAGAAAACTGAGAACCTCTTGCATGAAATACCGTAAACTTTATTAAAAGATGATGAAATGCTGAATTCGAGTAGGTTTACGGTACATGAAATTTCTGAGAATGTTTACCGAAATGAATGAATTCCCCTTCTCTGAATGCAACCCTCTCCTCTATCAATAATAATTTTCAGCAACTTCGATCGGTATGTCTATCTGTAAACCCTTAGCCATCCGAAAAAATTACGGTGTCGGGAAAATTGAACCTGCTTTTTCTCCCAAAATCGAAATGTTTAAAAGCGAAGTTTTCAATTTTCCCTAAATCCAAACCGTTTGCAGTTCCTTTTAAATTGCTTCGGGAAATTCTAGAAATTTGAAATTTTGCCATTTCTAGAATTTTCCACATCCCCCGCTTTTAGCTTTCGTCAGTCTTTGAATACCCAAGCACTGGAATTCTTTAGTTTCCCCTTATTGCAGTTTCAACAAACTATAAAAAATGAGTGAAAAATATTCGGATTGATTGAGGTTTTTATAAGGAAATTAAACAAATATATCAATTCAAATATAATGTCAAAATATAATTTAGCGTTGGGTTGCCGTTGCCATCAGAATTTTGTTGTGCGAATTTTTCGGTTCAGATTTTTAAAGTTAAAAACTTTGCAGGCATTTGCGTGGTTCTCCGACCTTCTGGCTGATCACTCGGAGATTTTCTGGAGCCTTTATTCGGTCGATCTGGACGCTGCCTTGGATGTGCAGCCTCCAGACAGTTGGGACGCTTTCCCTCTGTTCCAGATGCTCAACGACTTTCTGCTTTCGGAATGTAAGAAAATTTGATAAAATTTCGAGAAAAATATCTCTTCCAAGAAAATTGAATTTTTTGAATGAAATGTTTGATTCTTTACTATCTTCTTTCTTCAATTCAGATTAAAACTTGAAGAAAATAACAATTTAAAAATATATATAATCGAATTTCAGCTTCCCTGAAACACGGCATTTTCCACAACAAAATCACGCAGCAATTCCAACCGATGGTAACAAGATATACCGATCTAATGGAGCATTCCATAGCCCAATCGATAGAGAAGGGATTCAGCAAGGAAAAGTGGGAACCGAGGAAGTTAGTCTTCTTTTCTTAGTTTGTTTTTATTTTAAATTGTTGAGATAATTGTTTGGTCTTTTCATTCATGGTTAAAATAGGATTCAAAAGAGCCATTTATCCTTATCAAACCGTGTATTTTTGCTTTGATATTAGAAGCACTTATGAAAATTTATGCTTCGTAAAGTGAAATGGTTATGCTGCACATGTTCCATTTATTCGACTCAAAAGTTTAGCGCTAATTGATAATAATCTCTTTTAAAAGAAAACTAACTTTCAGAGATGGCTGTGCGACTTCCGAAGATATTTATTGGAAACTGGACGCCCTGCACACCTTCGTCATCGATTTGAATTGGCCAGAAGAGGAGTTCAGACGATATCTGCATGTCAGAATGAAAAGTCTCACTAGCGATATGATTTCGAAAGTGGCGAATAGGTATGGTTTCCAATAGTTTCATGGAAAATGATACCTTTTTGGTATGTTTCGATGAACAAGTACAGAATGTTGAGGCTTCTTTACCAATTTTATTTATTTTTCTTGTTGAAATTATCGAAATCATCCAAAATTCGGTCAAATTTGTTTCATAAGATAGTAAAAAACCTAAAATACTCCCTAAATACTAACTAATTGTATCAAATATGTTTCGAAAGATATCTAAAAACTATATTTTTAAAAATGGTCCTAATGATTGTGTCGATAAAAAATGAATGAAAGATCAAATAATTTGACGTTTTCGAATTCCAGCACCTACCAACAATTCGACAATTGGATGCAGAGAGCGAGAAAGTCGACCGATTACATTTTGCCCTCGGAAGTTTGCGTCATGATCAACGTGATGTTCAGTTCGAAAACGAGGGCGCAACGGATCGCGGTTGATTCGGGAGAGGTCAACATTTTCAAAAATGACTTTTACTTAGAAAATAGCTTTGAAAAAATCATTCAAAATTCACTTTGTTTCAACTCATTTTATATTTCTTTCTCTAAAATTGTATTTTATAATCTTGGCATTATCGTAGAGAAAATATTATCTTCCAATCTTTTCTTATCATTCTTCTTCTTCGAAATATTACTATTTTATTTTTTCAGTACAAATACCAATCGAAACTGGACGAAACATTAGACACGATGCTCAAGGACATGGAAACTTGCATTCAGGTATCAGAAAGAATGCAATTGTTTGAAATATTTTCGATTTTCAGGACAAATTGATCGGAGTCCTGGAATTTGTCCTCTCGAAATTGGCTCGGTACGATGAGGGAAATCCGATTGGCGCTTTATTGAGCATGGCGGTGAGTTTTATCTGGCCTTTTTTGAAATAAAAAAACCTAATCTGTAAAAATCATTGCATTGATTTTATTTTAAGTAAGAATGGATTTTGAAAAGTACAAAAATCTGGTTTTTATTATTTCAGCCAAAACCGACCTCTATTTTCAATAAGGTGAAAACAATCGTCGGCGATCAGCACCCACCAAATGCGACCCAAGCAAATCATACGCAAGCTAATAAGGTAGAGTTTCTATTCACCAACTTTGTATATTTTCAAATTATTGCTGTTCTCTATTTTTCGTACTCTTAACTTAAAAACAATTTAGCTTTTCTAATTATGATACTCATTTTCAGACCCAGCACGCTGCTGTCGCACCGACTCAATCTACTGGTCACATCGGGAACAGCTATGTCACATTCATGCGTGGCTGCACCGAACAACTACGGCAAATCGTCGTTGATGAATTGTGGGTTAATAGTCTTTTCGAGGTAAGCATCTTCCTTTAACATTTTAGCGATGTTTTGTATTTTTTCTAACTCTTTTTTATATGAATATTATTGAATTTTGATTGAATATAATCGTTTCTTTGAAACTTATATCAAATTGATACCTCAGCACTGGTACGACAATCAAATGAAAATGATCAACGAGTGGTTGACGGAACGATTGCAACAATCTCTTTCATCCTACCAATTCCAATGCCTGAGTTTTATAGTCAAGGTAGATTTTATAACTTTACAGAATTATTTGCTATATTCTCTTTATTTGTAAACACCTCAAAGAAGGTATTGAGAATAGAAACCTCTCTATTTGAGGCTCTCATCGGAGGCATATGAAAATATAGGCCTTGAATCTTCTAATGTAAAATACACTGTCTGAAAATCTCATATCGGAAATATTGTTTCACTAAAGGGGAATGTCGTAGCACTAGTTTCATAATTGGATTTTAGAAAGTCTATTCCGACTTTGAATTACATGGAATTGATGACGAGAGGATTAATAGTAAAACCTATCAGTCGATTAGCAGAAGACTACAACTCGAGGAGACTAATGTGGCTCTGCATGAGCATAGTAAGAAATGTTTATTTTCATAATTTTCAGAAATTATCAAATCAAGAATACTTTTCAATTCTATACTTGCTCGCAAATTAATTCCATTTAAATTTAAAAATATCAACAATTAAAAATTTAGCAAATGGAGCCTCCCATTCTGTATTCCCTACTTCTCTGAGTAATTTGGGTCATGCAACCGCGTCAATTTCTTCGGTGTCAAACATGGTCGAGGGAGCTGGGCAAAAAGTCTTCTCTTTCTTTAAATAATCCATAAACCTTGAAATTTTCCGCCTCAAACAAAATCTTTTAAAATATCATCAATATCATAAAGCGTTCAAAGTTCTTGAATTAAGAAAAAATGTTTATTCACATTGATGATATTTCACGAAAATTCCTTACCTCAAGTTCATAACTTCAAAAATCCGAAACCTACGCTTTAAAACATAGGATAAGAAAGTCATCGATTCACTCAAAATCATGGAACAAATTTCTATCTTCTATCTTACTTTTCATTATTCAAACTGAAGGCCAATACGTGTAAAAAATCGTGTTATTAATTATTTCTAATCTAAATTATATGATAAAATATTGAATTTGATGAATTTTAATCTTCATTTCAAATGAATGACTTTCCCCTCTGCCACAATGTCTTTCTAACCAAATCGCTCGCAGCTTCTCGCTATTAATTTTGTGCTTTATTTTAACATGTTTCAACTTTTTGAATTGGATTTAAAAATTTCCATGAAAATCCCCACCAAACTTCCAATCGCTTGCACTGTGAACGCGCTTACGGATATTTTATTGGCTATTTAAAATGTTTAAGATTTCTATTTATTAAATTGTAAATCCAATCATATTCACTTATTAAGATTGTTTGATATTATAGAATACACAAAAATAATGAAGGATGAAAATTTCGTAATATCAAAATCGAATTTATTTATAGATTTGGGTTATCCAGAGTTCGAAATTTATACGAATAAGAATAAACAAATGATACAGTAATTGAACTAAATTTTATAAAGACGCTTATTACCTCTACTATATAATTTTGTAGTCACCCTTTTTTAAATTTCAATTTTCATTCAAAATTCTTATACCAATTATACAAATCGACTATGGAGATTTCAAGACAAAACCGTTTCAGAAAATTGACTTAAAATAGTCGAAATTAGCATTATGTCAGATATCTATGTCCGCTAACACTTTATATTGTAAATGGGCAGAGCATTCATTTTCATTTATCTGCTCGAACATATTAAAATGTAGTTGAATATTTTCCTCAAAAACGCTTCCGAACAAATCAAGAAAATGTACAAATTTTAAAATTAACTCCATATAATGACTGTTTGTTTAGGATGTGAACTTTTTCATCACTTATTTTTCATTTTTCCAATTTGTTTACTACATTCTTGTGATTTTCGAAGTGCTTTATGCTTCAATTATAACTTTGTGAACACTAATTATTTTATTTAGTCAGTCAAGTCTGGCGAAGACAAGGAGCGAGCCAGAATTTCATTTAAAATGAAAATTTGCAGATTATCTTGAGAAATTTCTAAAAGAAAAACTTCTAATTCAATTTCAATTTCGATTAGAATTTGAACTTGATTTACAAACTTTGAGAGCGATGAGCCAATTTATCCGGTCGATTGATGACCTTAGAGTGTCAAAATTTTTATTTCAAACTAATGTATAACGAATTGAAAAATTAGATTTCATGTGGAATCTATTTTAATTTCAATTTATCAAAAACAGGCACCAGAATAGGTTGAATTTGTAGAAAATCTTTTAAGAAAGTGGAGAGATTTTATCTGATTTACTAATCTCTAACGATTTCATTTCAAATTTTTATGCAACTGAAATATAAATTATTGCATACTTGTCTGTTAAATACTTTGAATCAAATTCTGTTCTTGATTCTATCATTGGCAGAAATGTTATATTTATAGTTTTATTTTTAAAAATTGAGTAGTTTCAATTTAATCCAATCTAATTATGAATCTTAAATCAATTTAACAAATTTAGCTAAATTCGCCTAAATTATAAATATAGTAGGGGTAAGTAAAACCTTAACAGCTGGCTGGCAGGCATTAGAACGACGAGCGAACGGGTGCGAAGCGAGCAATTTCTAGTGCAACACATAAATCTACGAGTCGATTAAACCTATATAATCCGAGAAATGGCTGCTCTTTTCATAGAAAATCAGTGTGATCCTCTTTAGGTACTAATTTCATCAGAGCGATCTTGACCCTCATCATTTGTCTATGAAAACCGGCTTCAGTTTCTGCTCTGCTCATTTTAATCGTTCACTTGCTATATCATTTGGGATACCAAATATGGTATATAAGGTGTTTAAGGAATTTAAAAAATCATTCTCATAATGCGTGTCTGTTTTATCTGATTCGTACCATTCTTTGAGCAATGTATCTCGTCGTGCACATATAAATGAATTTATTTAGCAAATTCATATTTTAGTCGATTCATTTTTGTTGCAGGATTTGGCATTGGATCATATCTCCTGAATTAAAAAATGGGCTACAATAAATTGACATTCTTCATAGCGATTTCTTCACTAATCGCTTTTTCCTATGCTCAAACCCAGAGAGACAATGCAATTGCAAAGGTTCTGAAGATGAGTGGAATCAAGCTATCCGATTATCAACTCAACAATAAAACTGTAGTCAAGGTAAAGTTATTTATATTGTAGATTTTTGAAGTTTCGCGTTTGTATTTGATATTTTGCAATTTACCGAGTATTATCTTCTAATTTTTTTATAAACATCACATACCATAGGGTCTTCAATGCGTTGAACCAACAATCATCGACATTCTGCCTTATGACGGCACCCCAGAGACGGACGACAAGATCTACAAGGTCTGCATGAAGTGCGTCATGACAGTCACAACTCCAGGCACTATCACCATCGCCAACAATATCATGAGTCAATGTAGATAGATATTTCTAGTCAGACTGATTTATCTTTTCTATTTTAGGGGACGGGTGCATCAAGCCTTCAAATTCAACCTGTTTGGCTGCGAAAGTCAAGCCGAAAGCAATGAAGGCCTTAGGAACACCTTATGATGAACTGTCTGCTATCGCCATGAACTGTATGTTATATCTTCATTCACGATCAATAAATCGAAGTCTCTGCGTAAGACTCATTTGGACAAATAACGGAATTAAGAATTCGATGTGTTTCTTCTCAAGCAGACTTTTCAGACATTTAAATTGAGTTATCTACGCCTATCTTTATCGAATAGCATTGAGTGTTAAAAATTTTTACATTTTGATGCGAAATAGAACAAACCATAATGATAATTATATTTTAGGCCGAAAAAACAACGCTGGACAGAGTGGCATGTACGAAAAATGTGCGAATAAGGTCTACGAAAAGGTTAGACCTTCTACAATTCTAAAACATTCTTTAAAGTTGTTTAGGGCTTAGCATACGCCTACAAAGACTATGTAGACCAAACTTGCTTGAAACTGGCTAAGGTTTGAGCTTTATCCGTTATTATAACCTCATAATTCAAATGCAGGCGATTAACCAGGCCGAATACAATTGCTGCAAGAAAATTGTCGATATCGTTGTCAAGAAGGATGTTTCTGGAAAATACTCCTGCTATACGAGTGCGCAGCCACTGGCCGGAAATACACCAACTTGCCCAGCTAGTTAAATCTAACGTAATCTCATCGATAATTGTTAAAAATAAACTAATTTTAGTTGGTACGATAATTTTACGGATTGTGCTTGTAAATTATTCCTCATTTTTTGTGACTAAATTACTAATGAGAATAAATTTTCGACTTTACATTTACACTTACTCATAATAATATCGATTTATAAATTCAGTACTTTCAAATAGATTGTTGAACTCATCAAAAATCTACAGACACATAACATAATCGTCTGCTAATGGAAATCCATTTCTAACTCAAAAAACAAAATGATCATTACTGCAAATTTAGTCGTTTGATAAGGAACGAAATTATTTTGGCATTAATAGGAAATAATTGAACTGTGCCCATTTTTCAGATCAAATGTATCATTTATTAATCTACAATGGCGGTCAAAAAGTTTTACTGGGTATTATTCGTTAGACTGGCGAATATTAAAATGATTTTTTTTTACAATTTCTTATCTATTATTTATGATAGAAGTAAACTAACTAGGTAATATTTTGTCGAGTCCAAAATTTCGAGGGTTGAAAAAGGATGGAAAAATCGATTTAAAGCCAGTCTCACTTTTTCACATGCTAAATTTTTTTTTCTAAAATAACCGTACTCCATTTTGTACCCTCCAGACTTCGAACTAATAATATAAACAATTTGGCATGCTATTAGATGTCGTTAAAAGTGTATTATATCGAAATTTAATGAATAATAGGTTACATCAGAAATAAAGAGGATTGGATAAATTTACATGTAAGAAGGCAAAATAGAAGTAACCTTATTCAGAGAGATTTTGATGGCTTATCCTCCAGTGAATCGTTTTACAAGATGGAACGTCATTGTATGATCGAGCTTGTAGTCTGATATGTTTTTCCCATCTTCTAGTTTCTTGCCTAAATTAGTAGGCCCATTTAAAAAATATATATATTAATAAATTGTTGATTATTTTACCTCCGAATATCAGTGTTTGCTCGCTTACAGGAATTCCTGTTTGTTCAAAAACCATGTCTTTCAAATTCTTCACAGATTCATTCGCCTTTACCATAAACGAGAATTTTCCACCCGTGAGTATGTGCATGCCAGTAATTTGGATTTCCCTGAAATTCGTGAGATAATTGTGAGGCTAGATATTCTTTAGTATTATTTAATATATATGATTTCCATACTCGTTTAGCAAGCATTCTGACTTCGCCCATCTCACAAATGCATCCTTATCGTTGAAGATTTGTAGTAGTAAATTCATGGTACGGTAAAAATCGTCTGAATTTAAAAAATAATTCCTAGAGAATAATTACTACCAATGGATTACCAAGGGAAGTGTCAGAGTTCAAACCTTGCTTGATTATTTTCTGAAGCTCCTGATTTTGCTTATCGACAAACATGTCTATCTGAATAGTTTTTAGTCTGTGGTTGTTTGATGAAATTATCCTACTGTAGTTTTGTCATGCTCGAAACGCCATGCGCGATATTTCTTCTTCGCTAGGTATGGTAATTTCTTCCACTTTTCATCGAGTATGGAAATCTTTTCCCTCGGAGTCATATCTCGCGCTTTGAGGATTTGGTCTAGCTCGTTCTCATTGAACCCTTCTTCGGTCGGAGTTGGCTGTAAATAGACGATACTCTACTTTAGGCTAGGGAAATTTTTATTTTAAAAAAACTGGCAATAATTAGCGAATAAATATCTTGTAAATTTACCATTGCAGTTTCAAAGTCGGGGTATTTATACGGGTTGGAGGAGTATAGCTTCATTGAATCTAATTCCATGTTTAAAGGCAGTAGGTCATCTTGAGTCTAAATTTTAAAAGCTAAATTTTTCATTTTCATAAATTCGTGTAAATTAATCATATTTTGCATACTGAAACAAGATTGAAAATAATCTTTTCTCCGAGCTTTTTTTATCTTCCATCTATCATTGAAAAAATTATTTAACAATGAATTATAATACAAATTTATGTAGCAAGTTACCCTCTCCAGTCTTCTGATATTTGATGGATTTGTGCTGCGATTAGCGCTCATGGTTAGTTCCAGGTAGAATTAAAAGTGCCTAATTAGATGCTTAATTAGTGATATTACTACTTTTAAACAATTAAAAACGAATAATGCTAAATTATTTTAAAAATAAAAAAGTCGAGAAACTATATCAGCTGGCAAATGATATAGATAGAAGTAGGTAGTACTTTTTCTGCTGATAAGAACATTTTATGTAAAAATGTTCGTTAGGTTGGCGAATGCTGTTTTTCCCTGACGTGATTTCTTATCAAATGTTTATTATCGGATAAAATCACGAAATTTAAAGTGCGTCATGAAATGGTGCCGGATATAGAATGTTGTTTTTAAATCTAAAACCCATTATTTTTTTAATTATGCAGTAATTGGGCAATTATTTAGTTGGTAATTTTTACACGAAACTGTAGAGAGAGTTAATACTAACGAGCTCTATGTAATTTTTTCCGGCTTACTATCATTTTTCTTTATGATTTTTTGATTCGCGTGAGCTTCAATTTTTGTTAATAGCTCAGATGAGCCTCACGTGAAATAAAAGTTCGCGCGAGGGGACTTTAATACGACCCCAGAATCAATGAAGGGCCTCGTACTTCCCTTTTTTCCGCTAGAGAGAGAGAGAGGAGCACTCTCATTGATAATGAAAAGTAGAAGATAAAATATTTTACTTCCTCAGGCTTAGCTTCGTATAAAAGAATATTTTCGATCAGGCATCTATGCCAGACGTTGAAAGTATTTTCATTCTCCTGAGTTATCGAATTTGACAGGTAAGTTTCGTCATTTAAGGCCTCGTCACATAGTAATTGCTTAAAATGCTCCCCTTTTCAAACTGATAGAGAGTGCGAAAGCCCTTTAAACGTTTAGATCAATAAAGAAAGTGAGTGACTCAAGTACTGATAAGATGAATACTCATTGATAGTTATTTAAAAAGTATTGCAATTTTACACATTCTATCCATAAATTATCGATTTCTTTATTTTCTGAACATTTTCAAAATTTGTGTGTGATTTCACTGTATACAATTTTTATTTATTTTTAATCGCCTTTGGTATTTTTTGCAAAAATGAAAATCAAAGGCAAAATAGGTTGCTTTAGGACTATATAGTCCTAAGATTAAGATAATTTAATTTATCAAATATTCCGATTGATAGAATATGGCTTGACTGATAAAACTGCACTTTTCTCGTCCTTGCCTTAGTTCTTTTCAGGAAATCGTATTTGCTCAATGTCTCATTGTGAATGTGCCAATATTTGAATGCAGGAAAACCAAAGAAATGATTGCTATAGACTACGTTTTAGAACATGAAGAAATTGGTTCGCATGTACTCCCCTAAACTCTATTTATCACTGATTATGTCTAAAATTTATGATTCCATCTAAAAACTAATTATCAATCGATATTCTATGACTCCTCTTATGAATTCCATCTTATCACTTATGCTTTGCTTATCTAATTTTAAAATACTTATGGTTCGCGTCTATTTGTCGGGAAGTTCAGAATATCGAAACTTTGAATACCGTGAATTTCATTCATTATTACAAAAAAATTTAATTAAAATGTTAGCCTTCCCGAAAGGCAAATTCTTACCAACTAAATAAATCGATAATAACTGTATCTCGTAAAGAGAATAACAACCATCTTTCGATTTCAGGATGTTTACATGAATGCGATATTTTTGAAGATATTGAAACTTCAATATCTGAATCACTATAATGATGTATGACAACATTTATTACAAACCGTTGCTGAATGAAATTGAAGAAGAAATAGACTTATCTAGTTTTTCGAAATTTGATCGGCAAATCACGAACAGAAAGCTAAACCTACGTTTTAGAATTCGATTGAAATCTTTGATATTGATCATTAGGTAATAGTTTTCTAGTGTTTCAGTACTAATTTAAATTTTTAGCTTATCAATTCTATTATTCTTTCTAAGTATTTATTATTTCGATAGTCCGAAATGCTCAATTAGTAATGTAAGAAATAGTTCTCTTCGATTTTTAAGTTTAAAATTTTAGTTCAACGGGTATTCATCGCCTAATTTATCATCAAACTATTTGTCTAAATATGACGGAAGTAACATAGGTGAATTGTGGAGAGATTATTTTCCTGGGTAGTTTATTTATCTTTTCAAAAAATATTTCAGGAATATCTTTCAGATTCAATCCGAATAATTTGAAATGTAGCGAGTTTTTCAACAACAATAAAACTGCCATGGAGCAATATAGTGATTGCGGAAGACTAACAATGTCTGAGGTGATTCAATTTAGATAGAAAAAAATCAATATATATATATATATATATATATATATATTTAAATTTAGAACCATCAATTAGATATGGATTGCAACAGTGTTCGAAGAAGAGTTATGGGAAATAACGTTTATTCTAAACTTAATCGACCTATTGTCATTAGTAGGAATATTTACACAGTTAGTGATTTTTAATATTACGATTTTGCTAAATTATATTTTTCAGAGTTATCCAATGCAAGAGGCCTTCATGTCACTATCGTATCATCCAGAAAACTTGTACTGTTTTGTAATGGATAGCAAATCGAATGCGACCTTTGCCTATAAAATGAAACAACTAGCAAGATGCTTCGATAATATTTACATTTCTGATAAAGTATGGAATTCCTTAAATTATATCAAATTAATCTTCATTTAGACCTACGATTTTGATTCCTCTGGCCACTACCAAGATTACGCTCATTTTGACTGCTTGAGAATTTCATTGGAGAAAGATAAAAACTGGAATCACGCTCTTCTGCTGCAGGTAACTCGATGATTTTGTTGAAAATATTCTTCAGAGTATAAATTTAGAATTACGACCTGATAATCAAAACTCCTTCTGAATTGAGTAGAATCAGCGAAATATTCAACGGCACGCATATTTTTGGTCTTCGAGGCCCACCTAGATTGGCTAGGTAAAGATATAAAAATTGAATTTTCTATTAAAAAACACCTTTAGATATGATCGATATGCAGATTGGTCTGCTAAAGGGTTGAAAATTTGGAAGAACGGTAAAATTATCGTTAAACACTGAAAGAACATTTTATTCTAGAAAGCGGAAAGTCGACACTTCAATTGGAATCTTCACTATTACTTGGTGACGGGTACAATGAAGTGTTCGTTTCGAGAAATCTAATCCAAGCTATATTTGATGAGCTAAATGTCGATAATTTATTGGAAAGATTCAATGATATGAGCAGGGTAGATTACTTTCTTCGGATTTTTTTTTCATAATTTGAGCAAACTTATTCATGAAAGAGGTGAAATATTGCCAAGCTCCTAAATTTTTAATGCGGTTGTAATGGCACAGTTTCACAAAAGAAGTTCTCACATAGGAACTCACAGATCTTGATAAAATTTACCAAATGGACTTTTAATAACACTGATCACGATTCTGAAGTCAAAAGTGCCTAATCACTCTTTGAAACATGGAATTTCGATTTTTGCATGATTTCTTCACTTGAATTTACGAACTTGCAAAATTAGCTTACATAGTTGACAAACGAATTTGCCTATTTTCCATACAAAATGTGAGTGGAAGAATCGAATGCCTCAGAGTGCGATTAGGCACTTTTCGACTTCAAAACCGTGATTAGCGCCATTGAAAACCCCTATCTGGAAAGTTTCAACAAGATCTGTGAGTTCCTATGCGAGAACTTCTTTCGTTAGTATGGAATCGACGAACAACTCCTGCAAACGATGATCATCAACTCCTGGTTAGGATTACCCGGTCAATTACCGTACCATTGTGAAAGAAGGCTGCAGGAGTTTGGACGGTAATATTTTTTAAAAATCTAGATTTCACGAATTTTGTACAATTTAGATATTCTCACTTCCATAATGGATGGATCGAAATATTCAGACGTAATTTGAATATCGAACACTTTTAGAGGTTAAAAATCCTCCTCTCATTTCAGATCTCGACCTCCATACAACTCTATACGACGGATGCAAATCTGGAAAATCTCGTCATGGAATCTGTTTGATGGGGGTGGAATATCTGCAGAGATTGACAGAAATGGAGCATTTACTTGGTAGCAATTGATTTTCTCATGTCTTTCATAAATTTCGATATTTTAGTAAATAAAGTCCAGCCCGAATTCGATTTCGGTACCATGATGTGTGTGGGCGAGTATTTGCATGACATTGAATTCGGAAAGCAAACTCGGAATATAAATTGGACGTTATACGAAAACTCTGTGCAGGCAAGTATAATTATCAAATCCGTCTGCTAGTTTATATGGTTTAAGGTTAGACAAACAAAACTCGTTAAAGGCGGAGAATTCGACGTGCGAAATTTCACATGTTATTCCCCAGGACATCCCACGAGAAAAGAGACGGGTGCTATTTGATTTTTACATTTCTTTCTGAAAATTATATATTTACTATGTCGCTAAGTTGTGAATTCTCCATCTGATTTTGGCCTCAATAATTTTGTTATTTCCATTTTTTTTCGCTACATGAATAAATCGTTCAGATTCTTTGGTATTTTAATGATTGGTTTTGATCCCAAAATAGCAAAATTGAATAACTACTGATGAAATACAGTATTTTACAAATGAAGATGCAATTTACTGCTCAATAATATGAATCTATAAAAGAAACTAATTTTTTGCTGTCTGAATATCTAAACTTTTTTTTTTTCATATTTCTGAATAATGGGTAAATAAATTGCCTGGCAATATTTAATGAATTATAGGATCTTTGTGAGTCTAAGATATTTTTTGGAAATGTTATAAATGTATTTTCATGACGAGTTCCCCATTACTAATTCCGACGTGAATAAACGTTGATCTAAATATCCTGACCTGTATATCTCGGAAGTGGAGAAGTTAATGAATTTCGTAGATACGAATCTCACTTTGAAGAAAGAACAAAAACGCTTCTTTGACACTGGCTTTGAGACTAATATAGTTGGAAAAAAACGCTTGCAAGATTTATATCGAGAATATTTTGAAACTATATTGATTGACGATCATTCAATGTAAATCTCAGGAGAATATGAGGTGAGTTTTTATATTTGTAAAAATGTTTATATTTAGAAAAAGAATGTTAATTGCTAAAATAGTATAAAAATTGTGATTTTCAGCTTTTATTATCATTTATTAGTTTCATATCTTATTCAGATGTTAAACTATTTTATCAATGATTTTTCTATTGACTACATTTATTAATTGCCTTTTCACAATATCAATTGTTAAAATGATTTTCAGATGTCCATTAGATCGAATATATAATATATTCGGAGCGTTAATCGTTGTTATTTTCCTATTTACGTGCTTCAAGAGTTTAAGTAATGAAAACGAATATGAAAATGTGCACGTCCTACGCAATAACATAACCTATCGTTTACTGAACCCGAATACTAACACTCGCAATGAGACATACGACCTATGGCTTCACTGCATGCTGGACAACATTTTACCTTTCAAAGACGATCCGATAAAGGTAGAAATTAAATAAATAAAAAAGCTACTAATAAAAATCGCAAGGAAACTGAGATTGTTCGATTTTCGTCTCTTATCATTACAATTTCATTCGATCTTTGCCTATTAATTCTATTAATTTTCGAAAAGAAAACATCTCAAAATTTTATATATGGAATTATGAAAATCCTAACTCCATTCTCATCATAATACCTGCATCATTTTAATTCTTAAATCTCTAAAAAACTGCTACTTTAGCTATGGCCTGAGTTACAAGGGATTATCACGATTTGTGATCAAATTGTCAAGGATATTTTGAAATTTCGAGATTTCGAAAACCTGGACGAAGTCAAGTATCATATTCTACCAATCAATGTAAACTATTGTTTAAATAAATAATTAAAAAATATTAAATTTAGCCAGACTCTAAATCAATCATAATTACAATCGGTATTGGGAACGATATAAAGGCAGAGGAAGGTATGAAAGCGGTATAAATTTTTTTAAAAATAGTTCGCATAATGGAAAATTTAGGCCCTGAAGTCAGGAACTTCGGAATTTTACGGTGCCGACCCGATTTACAAGGGAAATAACGATTTATACCGAAGAGTCGGAAACTTTTACAATTTCGGAATCAGCAGCGAATCGAATATGCAGAAGGTTAGGGTTCTAGCCGATAAGAAGTGGTATTTACTTTATACTGGTAAGTAAAATCATGATATTTCGAAGCATCATATTTTATGGCTAAATAATATATAGAAATATCTTTCACGTAATAATAATTTTATATTTAGCGTTCTACTACGACAAGTTAGTCACGGTCGTAGACTTAATATATTTTCTGAAGAATATCATTAACCAAAAGGTATGATGCTCCAAAATTCGAGCTGAAAATTTGAAAATTCAGACAATCGATCAGATATTATTCGACGCTGAAAATTCGGAATATAAAATGATGCCTTTATTATACGAAAATGGTAGATTGGATCAAGCCAATATCACGATCTGTCAATTCAATATGGAGGTATTTTATTAAATTTATTTAGGTCTTAAAATAATTTTTAAGGTTCACGAGCCAGATGACCATAAAAAGAGACAGATTCATGACTTCTTATTTAGAATTCTCAAAGATAGACGATATGCATTCTTCAAGTATGAAATTATGACTTAAAATAATATTTGATATTTCAGAGCATTTCAAAACAACCACCTACGACTCTACTTCTTCAACTTCCAAAGCGATTATTGCGTCAAGAAATATACCCATTTGATTGTATGAAATATAATAAGCGCCAATAAAGTTCAGTTTTAATAAATGAAGATGTCTATTCGTTCGAACTGATAGAACAATAGATAAGATAATAATGTATGAGATGCTTAATGTTGCAAACTATTTTATACGATGGGATAACTAGCCATCAGGCCCCGCCTTTTTTACTCTCAAAATACGTGTATCGCGAAGAAAATATTCCAAACGACATAGCATCCTTCTTGCTTTCCTTCTCCCTTTTCCCCTTCTTAAAGAGAAAACAATCTCTCGCCTGTATTGAAGCATAGGGGCAGGATATATTTTACCTCGTGAAAAAGGCAGGATGTCAAAAATAGAGACTAAAGGGACGCCTAACATTGAAGTACGGTAATAGACATCTGATACGCTCACCGAAATCTGCAAAAGTTTCGCGTGCAAGGGCCTTCGTTAATGAACATGACTGAGTGGTTATGGTTGGTAAAATTATTGAGTAGCATTTAGGAAGTCTAGAAAGGAATACTATTTATTTTCGAATTTTAGGCTGCACAATTCACTAAACGTTGACAATTCGTCGTCAACTCATTTCTGACATGCTTTTCAACAGCTGCTTTCAGAAAAAAAATCTGCAAATATAATCTCATCAATTTTGAATAATATTCAACAACAAGCATTGTCTGTTTCCATGTCCAACATTTTTTAATTTTCTATAGTATCTTTCTCTCAATTTTTCGCCTTACGTCACTTTTAGTTAGCCGATTTCCTCAATCAATACATCGTCTCTTTTTACGTGCGCTCTTTCCTTCCCTAGCCCGGGGGCGACCAGTTTATTTTTCTTCGAGTCTCCGAATTTTCGGCGTTATTTCCTCGTTCTTCGTTCATTTTCCGATTTATTTCACCGTCCTAACCAACTTGACCATTTTGTTTTGATAAAAGTACATCCTTTCGCATATATATTTTTCATATAACTATTTGGCTTGTTCTATTAGATTTATTTCGTATTTTATTTTCTAAGCTAAATTTTATAAATTATTTTTGCTGACGCAATTGTCATATTTTTGTGCATGTAAAGTCCGCTCAAAATAGGGTACAAATAAAAAATGTCGATAAAAATTGTCGATTGAAAGTTCAAAATTTTAAAGTCTGTAAAAGGGTTAATTTGGTCGGGGTACTGATTGGCTTATCAATCAAATTTACACGGTTAAACAATTCTCATTTGTGATCATTATGTAAAAATATTTACTTAAATATTTTTTTAAAATTTTATTTTAAGTCTGCATTTCCTAGATAAATTTGTATATTTTGCTAAAAATCACTAAGTTCATTTTCGTTCGCTATTGATAATGGTCATTTATGTCTCGACGTGCTAGTAAAATATGACGTGTTCTTGATTTTTCGAGAGAAGAATTTAGTTCACCACAAAAAATAACCTGTGAGAGACCGAATTCGACAAACTGGCAAAGATTTTTCCTAGCGATGGGAAAATTTTGGGTGCATTGATTTTGCTAGTTTCACTCCTAGTTTCATAGAGACAAAATATTGCAATGAAATAGTCGCAAATTTAAGGAATGAAAGATACAAATTCTTCATAAAAATTACTTTCTAAACTTATTCTGATAAAATTCTGGATCTATGATTAAACGATAAATTTCTTGTCAATATTTTAACCACAAATTTATTCACTATAAAAATGTTCTAAAATAATTTTCTTCTTGAATTCAACCATGCTGAATAGGGTAGCTTCTGTCGCTATTCATATCGCTAATTCTACCGATAAGATGTCTTGGCTACTCGGTCTTTAAATTTTTCTGCTTTTTTCTCATTTATCATTTTCTAGCCGGTAGCCCCTTATGGATGATTAGGGTTTGTCTTTGTTCTTGACAATTCCAAAACGCGCATTGCAATACAATGTACGCAGAAACTTCCCAATTTCATATCTGAGCTCAGTAATCAGTTAGATGGCGACTAACAAACATCCCCTTCCTTCTTTCTTTCGATTGATTCTTAAAATAGCCTTTTTAGTAGCCACTATCAAGAAGAATGATGTTTCACGAACGTTTGTTATTTCAGTAGACCTTATCCTTCTCATTACTATTGTTTTGTATGGGTTAGAATAAAAATCGTTATTTTTGACATCCTTTCAAAATCTATTAATAAGTTTTTTATTTCAAATTAAAATAGTGCAATATCTTAGTGTTAGAGTACCATTCACTCATCCTTCTATTTCTTTCCCTTTATCTCTAACCTCTCTCCCACATGCTGTTAGTCCTTCCGTCTATATCTACTTCCAGTAGCTGTATGTACTTCTCATTCTCTCCCCTCTCTACAGCCACTGCCTAATCATCAGCTATCGAACCCTCTACATCTTTCCACTCTCTCCTTCTAGAGTCTCCTATCTTCACGACCACGGACCTTCTCTCGAATTGTCTTCACTTTGACCTCACAATTCATTTGAGTCTCCTGCGCTCTTTGGGATAGTAATCTCCCAAATCTTCTCCACTATTGTCACTTTGACGTTGTGCTAGTAAAAACTTGTGCTAATCCAAGTTATGACTGACGCCACCTAACCAAAAGCACAGCACTTAGTACATCTGAACCTAACACCCTTTTCAATTCCAATGATATCACGGAATCTCAAGTTTTCCATTGCATGTCCATTCTGAAACCGTTCTACTTTTCCAATAGAAGACATTCTGATTGAAGAATCACTGACAATCATTTTCGAGACTTTGATTTCATCCTAGCCCTCCATGCAAGATTATCTTCCGAAAACCAAACGTACAGTAGATTATCAGCCGTCATTCATATCGATACATTAGTTTGATCTTCATCGAATTTCTCATTTTTGAAAGGTATAAATATAAGAAAAGGAAAGGAAATCGATTTAGTAATTGTAGAATCAGAATTATGCTTGTTTTGATATACTACGATAAACGATTTTAAATATAACTTGTTGTTCAAAATAGCTGTTTTTATGTGAAGCGATAAATTTCCAGATTATGGATGGACATGAAGCGAACAAGCTAGGGATAGTCGGAGCCACTTCCTACATTGTCGCGACAATCATTGGGAGTGGTATTTTCATAGCTCCTAAAGTATGTTTAAGGACTTTTTTGCTTAAAAGATAATATTGATTTTTCCGGGTATCCTCAAACACGCGGGATCCGTCGGACTTTCGCTCATTCTATGGATCGTCTGTGCTTTATTGAGTGCGCTATCAGCTATTGTGAGTTGTCACTTAATTTTGATTTTTGATGAAATTTTGTCTATCTTTGCATCATAAAGAATGAAAGTTTTTATGCGAAAATATGGATATTTGGTTACTCAGTAAATTTATAAGTGAAATTTTGTGGCAATTGAGCTCATCTATGATGTTCAAAGATATTTTGATTTCCAGAACTTCGTAGAACTAGGCACATCAATACCAGAGTCGGGATGTGAACTGGCCTATTATAATCGGGTCGGATGGAATCCACTAGCGTTTTCATTTCTCTATTTATCTATATTTATTCAGAGGTATCCTACTTCCAAAATCGTTTTTGGATATTTTAAATTTTAGCTCATGCATGGCAGCAGTGTTGTTCATGACATTTGGAAATTATCTGGTGGAATCGCTTGATCCGATTTATTGCTTTGAAGAAGATCGGAAAGATGATATTGCTAAACTCTTCGGATTTGGCATGATTAGTAAGTTTTCAATTAGAAGTATCAATTATTTTTAATCGTCATCGCATAAAAATTTGATCGGAATTAATATTTCTTTCAAAAGTAGTGTATTTCAGGTCTATTGACGCTATTCAACATGTTTTCCTTGAAGAAATTTGCTGCTCGTCTGCAAGTCGTATCCATGGTTTGCAAAATTCTCGCTATATCAGCGATCATCCTAATTGGAGCTTACTTCCTAATAGTCAAAGGTAATTAGAACCGAAATTCTTTTGAAAATGCCGCGAAATATTCATCGGCTCATTGTAAATCCATAAACTTAAATATGTTATATCTGCTTTACAATAATATCTAAATGACAGTATAACCAAAATAGCAATAAATTCGAATTAAAAAACCACACTGAAATTTAGATTTTTCTACCTTTAATCTTTCATTTGTATAAACACTTTTCATTAAAAGAAACAGAATAATCTAGCATGTGACACTTCGATTCAATTTCTTTTTCAAAATTTACGACCTGATAATTTCCATTTCAGGGTGGACCTCTCATTATGCTCCCGATTACATAATGAAAGGAAGTAATTACTCTGCAAGTGAAATCGTCCTGGGCATTTATCAGGGCAGTTGGGCGTTTGCCGGATACAACACGCTGAACTTCGGAACGGAAGAAATCGAAAAAGCCAATCTAGCCAAGTAATAAAATGCTAAAGAAGAAAAACAGTTGCAAAAATATATTGCTCTAGTGATTTATAATCATTGGTGTTTGGAATATTTAAAAAAATTAATACTAGTTACAAATTTAATGAAGATTAAGCATCGATCAAAGGGGGTGATTTCAGGATTTTGACGGTAGCAAGTCTGGGCGGTCTCGCCATCGCATCAACTGTCTACATCCTCGCAGCGTTCTCATATTTCGTCGTTCTTTCGCCAGCCGATATAATGGGTTCAGATGCCGTTGCCAGGGTAAGTTTACATTGCTTAATTTTAGAAAATTCCAAAATTTGACTAAAATAATATTAATAAAGACTTGAAAAATTCATAGCTGATTTAGACGTTCATCCAGAAAACTCTTGGAACAACTACATCATATTTCGTCCCCGGAATCGTTGGAATTTTGCTCATAGGTCGATAATATTTCTACTAGAATTTTCTCTAAATCTAATTTCAGGAACGCTAAACGGCGATTTATTTACGTGGTCACGGTAAGTGCAATATTTTAGAAAGTCTCCTACATATCTAACTTCAGATACATGTGGGCTGGCTCGAAGAAGGGTCTAATGCCGTCGATGTTCAAATTGGTGCACCCAGACAACGACAGTCCAAGAATTTCCGTTTTCACACATGTAATACTTTTTATAAACAGCTTGAAAATACCTGAAAATGTTTGGTGATTTTCAGTCGTTCCTAAGTTTGGGCTTCGCTTTCGTGGGAAACACCGATCAACTAGTCAACTACCTGCAAATTACTTCGACGTTGAATACAATATTCATAATTTGCGCGCTGATTTGGATAAAATGGAAACAATTACCAGTTTCTGAAACGGCTGTTAAAGTAACCGTTTTTGAAATTTTATCAATTTTTATCGATCAATTCAAAACTGTCTATAATTGACCAAGTTGTGCATTTCAGTTCTCCATAATCTGGCCCATTTTGAACCTGATAATCAATATCGGATTGCTAGTGATTCCGCTCCGACAAGATGCAATTGCCTGCGGGATAGGCACTGGCTGCTTCCTCGTCGGTGTGGGAGTATACTTTCTCATGTTTTATCCGGAACGACGATTCCATTTCTTGGATAGGATAGACAGTAAGTTTTAGAAAGCCTACAAAAAAAATTAGATTGATGCTCAATTTCACAGTCGTTTCATATTGTGGGTTGAGACAAGTTAGCATGATTTCTTCGTCATACCAAAATGACAACGAAAGAAAAGTGTTCTCACTTATGTATTTTATTTTCATATTTCAAGAATTTTAGACTATTCGACGGTATTCTGTCAAATAATGAGTTGGACAGTGTTGGACAACGAATCGAATCAAGCAGCCCGAAGTGCGAATGAGCAAATTGATCGACTACAGTCGATCAGCTCTCAAACGCCTACAACGATTGACCCCGATACTCCATCGACGAGTTCCTCTTCGGTTGAATCCGAAAGCTCCATTTCGAGGATGTGATTATTTCACTTTTTATTTCGATATTCTGTGCAATTTTCATGAGATCTGTCTTTACTTCAATAATAACTTTTCTTGTCTCTAAAATTTAGCATTGAATCACGTTACCAACTTGAGTTATTCTTTTTATTTTGTTATTTTTGTTAGACAACATTTTCATATTCCATCAGTAATCTTGCCATTTCTATTTATTCCAGCAATAATTATTTTGGTGTAAATAATTCGTATTCCGAGTCTGCCTTTATTTTATGGGTTACGTGGAAAATGTCGCACGACGACGTGAGAAATGTCACGGAGAATATTTTGAAATTTCATTAAAATATGCTTTTGACGATATTATGCTGAATGCGTTGTAAACTGTCTTTGAATTGATGAACGATAAAGTCTTTCAGTAAATTATATCCTTCAATTAGTCAAAATTAGTCAATTATCTCGAGGTCAAGTCAATGAGATGAAAATTCTTCATATCTTCTTGCATTTCTACGCGATTTTATCCATAAAATTCATTTTAGAAACAAATTATTTTTCCAAGTCATCCCTATTTATTTTCTTGTAGATAAAGAACGAATATCATGGCATTTGTCGCTTCCATTTATGTTATCTGATTTTCTTTGTCAATCTTATCAGTCACACAGCCTTCAATTGAATCAAAAATCTTTCAACGAGTGCATTCTTTTCTCCTATTTAATCATTACAATCACTCAGATAACTTCTTCAATGCCTCCATATACACCTGTGTGCTTTGTCGGATTTATCAAATCAGAAATGAGTGATATCTTATTTATTATTAACTTTCATAAAGCATCAAATTACATATCACACAGCCGAATAAATACAATATACACGAGGGTAACAAGTATCACACATCAAATCAATGATGAAGTATCAAACTCGAAATTTCGAAATAAAATTACAATTCAGTTGGATAGTATGGTACAAGATGATTTATAATCAAATGACAAGAAAATAAACGAATCAACACTCTGCTGTGCAGAAATTCAATTTTCGAAAAAATAAATACTCATGGTTGATATTTGGCATAAGTGAGAAGAAATGATACCAGGTTATGTTTGGCATGAAAATGACATTCTTTAAAAATGCTTTTAAAGCAGTTAATGCTGATAAATGACTGGATGGGAGATTGAGACCTTACCAGAATTAAGACTGACAAGGTTGACCAAAGTAAATATACAGATTAAATAAAAAAGATGGTGAAATTTTATATATGAAGATTCGATAAAAAAAACGAATATCGACAAGTAGGTTAGTAAAAAAAACAATGAGTTTTTTGTTTTAATTTTTTTTTTAATTAGTTTTTTTTTGTTTTTTTTTAAAATTTTTTTTTGTTTTTTTTTAAATTTTTTTTGTTTTTTTTTCTAACAACACTGCTTTTCCTCTTCTTCGGCTGCTTCAGTGGGAGCGGGAGCTTGCTCTACGATTCTGCCTTCCCTTGCTCCGCGATCATCAACAATTTTACCGTATTCCGAGTGGAACGTCACTTGGCATTGCGTTTTGTGGCCAGTTCGCTGAAAATTTATATTATAGAAATCTTACAGAAAAATCGTGTAATTTAATTAGCGCATTGAAATATCGGAGGCCGAGTTTTCCAGAGAATGACAATCATCGGGAAATTTCCTTCGATCAAGAACTGATTCGAAAAATTGCTCGCGCGTGCAAAAAGCGACTCGGTGAAGTGTCAGAGCTCGAGGGAATCTAATGTTTCCGGGTAATTCTTGTCTACCCGTCCTCATTTTTCATTTCGACTGTTTTTATTAATTCGAAATAATCTTTTGATTTCTGTTCAGTGATAAACAGAAGGAAGAGTCCAGCGAATTACTAATCAAAGGTCAAGTTGGATCGATTTGGGTGGAGTCATAATTCTGGTAATAATTACCTCGCAAAAGGCATTACAGTGAGCATAAGGGGGAATATAGAGATGAAGAGAGACGGTGCCATCGGAGTGGCTTGGATTTTCCATTCGGTGAAGTCCGATTTCGTCTAAATTGAATTCTTTGAAGACAATATTTCATCAGTATTATGTCATTTCAGCAAGATTTCTATTATCATATCACTCCATTTCACCGAAAACATAACTGCGAACCATAAACACTCGTTTTAGCATTCGATATTCAATACATATTATGCAAACGATAACAATGAAATCAAAACGTCTTCACACAAGTTTGGCTTGCTGCTGTTTGACGCCTTAGGAAAGATTCTAAAAATGTCATGAACATACCACTCATGTAGGAGACCTCATCAATTCCATAGGTAGTTTGCTCGATGGGTTCCAAAGCCTCTTCATCAGAATGAGGCCAATTGAATTTCGTCTCCCGAAGCTGACCGTCCAGAATCTTGACGAAGCAATGCGAGTTCGTATGGTCGTGAATGCTAAATTTCCTATTTTATTTTTTTCTTTAAGAAAATATTAGCTACCTGCTTCCCATACCAGGTCCCCAACAGAGCACGATCAAGTTGTACTTTCCGTTGCCGGTGTCAACCAAGTTTCGAGTGTACCTAACATGCAACCATGATAAGCTGCGATTTTCTTTCAAATCTTACTTGTGCTGATCGAAGATAGCATATCTTTCCCAGTCTTCCCGATTGCTCTTGTAGGACTCCATCACCTTGCGAACCTCATCCACATTCACGTGATCATCAGCAAAAATACGAAGAAGTTGACCGATTAGTTCGTTGAGGGTAACCATCTTCTAAAACAATGAGGAAAATCTTACGGTATACCAATGAAATCGATAAAAAATACAACAGCGAAAAGTGAAATCGATGGATATTTGAGTGCGAATGGGTTATGAAAGTTTATCTGTCAACGGTCACGTCGTGCATTGACCAAGGGTTAAACTTATAAAACGACAGACTGATCTATGCATCTACCAGGGAATATTTTTCTTGAAAAGATTGAAGAGTAAGACTGCATTGTGGGAATTAGCTAAATGAGCAAGATAAAATTCGTCGGCTAATCGATGACCGAATCCACGAAATTTCGCAACCCTTGCTTCCGAAGGTTCTTAACATTTCGTGGACCTGGGCACATGTCATTCTCAGTAATGCTAACCCCATATCCACAAGTAATAAAAGTTTAGAAGAGAAGAATGTAAGAATAAGATGAATTTTTGAACTATCCAACACAACAAAATTAAAAATCTCAAATTCTCTCGAAGGCACCACCCATTTTCTAAACTTGGAACAAAAAGACAAGACATTTCATTGACAGAAGAAAACCGTGTTAGGAATCAGAAGATGCGTGTAGATTGCAAATTCAAGGTGAAGGGAGGCATACTGTAGCTGAATCAAGAAATCGAGTGAGTAGGTGAGTGGGGTGACCGAGAATTTCAATAGCGCTTTAGGAATCAGAGGCGACATGTTTCTATACTCAAAATCTAGCAGCCAGTTTTTGAAGCTATCCTTGGAATGATGTTCGCCTTTTATACGATTTGAAGCACATAGTTCTGTTAGATAAGAGGAGTTTTTTTGGAAGAACCTTCGTCAGGAAAATTCCAAACAAGTTGGTCATCTCAAGGTAAATAAACGGAAATACTGATGTGAGCATTTCAACAAGAATGTTTTAGATTGAAAATAATCCTGACTAGGTCTGAGAACCTGAAGAAACTCCACGCTTTTATACAGACCTAGGGAGCACTTTCGTCAGGCGAAGAAAATATACGAGGGGTAGAGGCCGCACGAGCGAAATTTTCGTTATGACTGAATACGCGTAGCAAAAATTTGAAGATTTTAGGTTAGTGATACAAAATTGGATAGAAAATATTATAGGGGATAGATCGCAAGCGATCGCTTTTATATTGCCCTTAGTGTAAAGATTACGAAGATTTTATTGCAATTCGTCAGAGCTTCACATGTTTCAGGTATTTTTTAAATGAAATCTCTGGATTTGATTTGTCATTCCCTCAATGAATTTATCAGTTCGCTATTCTTCATGGCGAACTTCAGCTGCTTTCTTCCAACATAGTGAAGGATAATGGTGATAAAGAGCATCTCTGAGTCAGGTTATGTTGGAATTTTTAATAGATCTTGGATCCTTATTCTCAATCGGGATAAAACCTGAAACAAACAAGTTAAGATGCGCAAGCTTGGGAAATTTTTGTTAAATTTCCGGCATTTTTTACAGAAAGCAAATAATGATGACAGGAACCTACAGTGTAATTAACGCCTCAATTTGAGTTGTTTTTTCACATAAAATTCGTTCGAAGATAAAGAACAAAATGATCATAAATTTGAAGTTTCATAATTACGATAAAAAATGGGATGAATCAAGTTATGCTGAAATTTTGAATAGATCTGGACCCTTATTTTCAGTCGGTATAAAAAAAACCTGGAACAAACAAGTTAAGATGCGTAAGCTTGGGAAATTTTTGCTAAATTTCCGGCATTTTTTACAGAAAGCAAATAATGATTAAGTTACCTGCAACGTGATTGGCGTCTTAGTTTGAGTTGTTTTTTACATAAAAATTCGTTCGAAGATAAAGAAAAAGTGATCGTAAATTTGAAAAGTTTCATAACTGATAAAAATGGGATGAATCAGGTTAAAATTCTTTTATTTTAGGATAAAAATGTAGGTGAAATGAAGGAATAATGCAATGGTTGAAGTTATAAATTTGGCAATGTGAATTCTTCGAACCTCTTTTCTCATTGATAATTGACTGACAAAACTGACAAACTGATAATTGGCGATGAATCGACACGTGGTCTCATCGGGTGTATGCCACTGCACACAAAAGTTTTCGTGCGCAGTGATCGTTTCCCATTTATTCGTCCAATTTTTCCTCAAATTTTATATTATATTTTATCGTTATATGTCAATTGACCTCCGGTTTTAATCTTTAATGCTTTTGTACTCAATTCACCTAATCCAGTTACGGTATCTGCTTTGTTCTGCTCCCTTCAAGGTGTTTGACTCTTCATTTTTGCCATCTGTTCTTTCTACCTTTCTTTCTCTAATTTCACTTTTCTTTGCTATTCCTTTGAATTTTCTCACCTTATGCATCATTTTGTTGTCATTTTGTAGCCTCAATTTAAATTTAAATTTATTGATTAATATAATATTTAACACAATAATAAGGTTGCACAGATGAGAAGCAAATTGCAAGCGAATTTTTAGTTGCACATCTTTAAAAATTGAATCGGATCGATAAAAACAAATGGCTGCACACAAAATTGAATGAAACTAGATCAAAATAGACTAGTTTTCTATGAAAATGAAGTTTGCATAGTTCTTGCAATTTTAAAAGTTACGTTTATCAAATTATGCGCACTTCAGAAATCGATAATAAGATGATGATAAAAGCGAAACACACCGGCAATGAGTTGAGGAGCTGGCAATATTTTAGAAAAATTAAAGAAAGACAAAAGTTACAAAATAGTTAGTTGGTCCGCGTAATGAGTTGGTAAAATATACACACATACGAATGTCGTATATTTTAGTCGAGAAAAAAGCACCATTGAACTGCTCAAAGTGAACGCGCACAAATGCAAAAGAAAAGCCGCATAAAATAAGTAGAGAAGTCTAGAAAATGAGGTTTCTTCAATATAAAAAAATTCATTTATATGATTCTAACAAAAAAGTATAAATATGAAAATCCTATAGTTACATGTGGCAAGAAGTTCAGGCTAGCCGAATATGAGAATACATGAGATCTTCGTTAATTATATGAATCGATAAGTTTTCAGCAGCATTTTTTGAGAATTGATAAAGTTATTTGTTGAAAAGCTCAATAGTTTAGAAATCAAATTGAATAAACTTTAAGTTAACTAAAACTATTATACTGGTCTGGTTAAAATTTCCAATCTATTATGGCAAGAAATTTCCTCCAACCAACGATAATTAAAATCTTAAAATTTGTCTAAATTATGCGAATAGAGATGATGCAATGGTCGAGGTTGTTGGATTGTTGAGAAATGGTGACAGAGACAAGTTAGTCGTTGGAGAACTAGCATTTGGAGTGGACATCGACGAAGGCGACACCAAGGAGGCCGAAGGAGTGGATGGACTTAAAGGCAGAGACGAGGAGGAAGCCGCTTGGGGCGATGTGGGTGAAACCGTGTTGGGCGAGGGAGAGGGGATGATGGCTAGAATTTCGATTTTCTTTTAATTTTTCTTGATTTTTTTTAGAAAAATTATTAAATGGGATTTGAGATTTTATTGATCTTCGAAATATGATCATTTTTAGATTTTTAGTTTTTAATCGAGTATTTTTATACCTGGCGACGCGATCGACGACGTCAAAGAATCTCTTAGCGGCTTACAATAGGAATAGCGATGATTCATGTGCTGGGAATAAGAGCCAGAATGGGAGAATCGTTTGTGGCATTTGTCGCACTGAATGTTTCATTTTTATGCTTCATTTCATTTTTTGTTTTGGTCACTGTTAATCATAATATTGAGATTTCGTAATTTAATATAAGTTAATTTCGAATTCAGAAATGATTTTAACGGTATATTGAGGTTCTTAAACGAACGACGGAACAATTCTGCTCTTCCTTTCGATATTCTTTGAAGCATATCTCTTTTCTATTCTTCGAATTTTTATACCTTGAACGGTTTCTCTCCGGAGTGTAGTCTTTTATGTTCGGTCAAATGGTGTTTGTGTTTGAATGCTTTCGCGCAAACGTCGCATTTATAGGGGCGTTGGCCTGAAATTTGTACAACTTTCAATAATTTCTTTGGAAATAAGGTAATGAAAGACTAATATCCCCCAACAAATGGGTTGCGCAAGGTGTTTGGTGACAAAATGGTCCCCAGTTTTGGGCTAAGAAGATGAGATTAATTGGATTGAGAAAGGGGAAGGGAAGGAAAAGAAGCTGTCAGGTGGTAGAATGAAAGATTGAGAGAAAGGGGGGAGATGACCCTTCGCCAAAGGGAAACTACCATATGGGAAAGAAGGAGATGGGCGTTGGGAATAAGACAAAGGGGTATTGAATGGGAATGAGAATGAATGAGCAAAGTAAATCGAGCAGAACAAATTCGATTGAGATTTTGAAATTGAAATAAGGCTTTTTTTAAATTAGAAATATTCAATTTGTGAAACATATTTTAAAAACTTGCAGGAAATAAATTTATGAATTTCTACAAGAATAACAATTCTATAAAAACTAACCCGAATGTTCGTATTTGTGCCTTGCCAGCGAGCTCTGCTTGCCGAACATTTTGTCGCACTGGTCGCAGGGAAACAGGCCGTCGTTAGCCTCGTCACCTCGAATAGAACGACGCTTTGAATCAGACGAGCAATTCGAGATCGAATCGTCGTCTTTCCTCTGCAATTTTCAATATTTTCAAATTGGTTTAATCATAGAGAATAAATTGAGGCGAAATTTAGACTACTTGACAAATTTTATTTGAAACATAAGATAGAAATAATTATGATAGTTATTTTAGATGATTTACAACTATTTAATTAATCAAATATTTTCAATTTATGAGTTTCATAAAACTTATCAAAACCAGCAATATATCAATGTTTTTTTTCTCGAACAATTAAACTAAATTAATTACCTCGAAAGCCCTGTGCATGTCCATGAAACTCGTAGCACCATTCAATAACGATCCAAATAGAGATGTCTTAGGCCAAATGGAAGACGTCGTCTGTTTATTGACGTCTTCAGAGTCGACGTCTCCACCGCCGATTCCTTTCAGAAGCTCTTTCACATTTGACGTCGATTTTTCGAGGAATCCTGGAATTCGATTCTTTTTAGATATGCAAAGATATCCAAAGTAGGTAAAAAGTGTCATTGTAAAGATGGGTAAAAAATTGGATTGCAAACCGCCATACCAGGTAAAAATTCTTAGGTTACGACTATGCGCATCTTTCTACTTGATTTCAATTTTCAAATAGTCAAAAATTCTTACCGACAAGCTTCTGCGGATCCCAAGCATTGGAGTCTTCCTTGCCACCGACTGTCAAATCCAACGGCGATTCGGTTTTTTCCTCTTCTTTTTCCTCGGAATTTTCATGCTGCAGAATCTTGTTGTTCTCACCGATCACCATCGTTTCGGGCTTCTGAAATAAATTTTTAAAAATATATTTTTCAAAAAATTTTCCATTTTATAGATTGTCAGTGAGAATTGACATCAAAACATGTATTTAGAAAAGGTAATTCGTAAATAATGAGATGATGAGACCCTAAATGACGAGAGCTGTTCTAGTAAACGACAAAACCCTTTTTTAGTAAATGACGAGGTGAAGTGCTCTATAGTTTGCGCAAAGAAATGAGAATTAAGTGAGATAGTTATGGGAAAATATAGATCTCGTCATCTCGTCAAATACGACTTGCCTTTAGAAAGTGGTTTTAGCTTTTCGCGAATTTCAAGTTCTAATATTTTGACGTTTGTATGTTCCAGAAATTTTATAAAATCCTACAAATTATCTTATGATTAGTATGACGGGTGAAAAAAATTGCTTTCAAAGATATTCCAATTTTCAAGATTTTCATAGGTTTGCATTTATTGTTATTTGTTCATTCTCAAAATGTCAAGGTCAATTTTCGTTGATATTTTGAAAATGTCGATTCGAGTTTTCTGCTCACTTTTTGCCTGATTCATCCTCATTGTCTCCTACTGTTGCCAGTCGAAAAAAAAGTTTGGCTCCCAAAACATTGGCTATCTTTTCTTTCTATCTAACTATTTCTTATTTCTTTTTCACCTCTAACCTATCTTGGCATTTTAGATTTCTTTTCTTATTGCTCTTATTGTAAAGAATGACTAGAAAACTGATTTGTAAACCAAAATCAGCAGAAAACCTAGAAAATAGTACATTTTTCGTAAAATCTTTTCTTCGTTTATAACCTATCTTGTCATTTTAGATTTGTTTTCATGCTGTAATAAAGGCAAAATATTTTGGTATTCCAAATAGTAAGATTTGTTTTCCATGATAAAAAATATCCCTTAAAAGCAGGTGCGAATATTCAAAACCCCTTTTCATTTCCTTTCAAATTCACTCATGAATTTTCATTATACTTTCTTTTTTCCCTTCGTCTAATTTCACGTACAAAATTCATATTTTTCTCTCAGTCGAGAGAGTTATTCGAAATGCGAAGAGAAGAGAAGAAAGTGCTCGTATTTAGGTGCACATCTGCGAGGTAATAGGATGAAGCAATTAGATGGAAGAAGACAACACCTAACACCTGAGGCCCGCAGGAAGGGATCATTGGAAATGAGGAGAGGAAAAGGATTATAGTGGAGAGAAATAGTATGGAAAAGTGAAGAAATAGAAAGAGAAAAATAGATATGGAAAATGAGGAGAAAAGATAGAGAATAAGGAGGAATAGTATGGAAAAGTGAAGAGAGGATGAGAGAAAGATGCGCATATAAGGATATGAAAAAGCCTAGACCTATTTCCATGAGCAAAGCATATTCTTTCGCAATACCTTTGAAGGAAGAGAAGAGCCATTTAGCCATTGAAATTTGGCATTGCAAAATTCAAGAGATAAAAGAATGAATCAGCTAGGTTTCGCAAACTTCTTATTCATGGATGGAGATTTGACGTAACGATGGGTTTATGAAAGGATGAGAGTATTTTCTATGATAATCGATAAAGCTGATTTGATTATGTGAATTCAAAAGTAAGCTTATTATTATTATGAGAATGATGAATCTTATTCTAATCAAGGTTTTACATTTTGCAGTTTTGTAAAATAAATCTAAGCATTGACGCACCGTAACATTTGTGGTCACATTCGCCAATGACTGTTGCGCTGCCCATGCGCACATCAGTTGAGCGGCCGCATTTGTCTGTGGCAGGAATGAATTCCACGCGGCCAAAGTCGAGGCAGTTGAAAGTGGCGGAGTGAGGGTCGAGGAAGCGACGCTCCGATTCGAACGACGCTCGCGGGCTCGAGAATTTTGGAACCATACCTGCAAATTATATGATTTTTATTTTTGAAACGGTAACTGAGCTATCTCTTCGATGTGTGCAGAGAAAAGTGATATTTTGCAGTTTTGTATAGGATAATTAAAAATCTTTTAGATTTTAGTTGCATAGAACCAATGACTTCGAAATAGTGATTGGTATTCATAATTTCTTGAGACATATGATGACCTTTTCAAGAAACTGAAAATTGCTTTTGATATACTTCGTCCTCGATGAATTTTTTGAAACATCTTTAGATTTCTTCAAAATTTGTTCCCTCGTATTTTCATTCGAATGTGTGCTTTTTCCCTTTAACCTTCCAAACAACCACTTTTCTGCAGCTCACATACCTTCCTCATTAGCAGCACGCCACACAAAGAAAGTTCGTGAAAAATCACAAAGAAAAACTCATTCTGAGCTGAAGGAGAAAGATCTTCACGTTTAGATCTAACAAAGAATTTCGAACAATTTCGAAAATCAGTTTCAAAAATTATGTAAATTTATGCTAGTTCTCAATTTAAAAAATATTCGAATAAAAAATTACCTGAACCACCCGTTTATTGACACCGATTTGTTCAGCGACCGCGGAAAGTTCATATTTCGAAGGGAAGGGATTGCGCTTGAAGTGGGTTTGGAGAACGGCGACCTGAATTTTATAAAAATGATTCTTCACAATAATTTCTAAAAATGATCGTTTCTTCAAAATAAAAAAAATCAAACCTGAGAATCAGTGAGGAAAGATCGCGATCTCAAAGGACGACCAGCCTCAGAATCATTTATATTCAAATTCGGTGAGTCGATAGAGTTATTGAAAATCGACGATAAATTCGAAGAGACGTCTTCCTCCTGAAAATTTATTGAAATTGACATTAAATTTCTATGCGCAATATGGATAAAGTTTTATCTAGGTTTGTATAGAAATCTTAAAACATCCAAAAGAGTCTCCAATTTTCAAATATTCACAAGATTTTTTGGCGAATTTTGCAATCCCTCTCATTTTATCGCAGACTTCTCATATGGAACATCCAAAATCTTTTTCTTCACTCTTGCATAAATTTTGAGCCTTATTATTTTTTTAAGATCAAATCCTTGCCTTGACTTGAACGGTTTCCTCCTCTTTTGCCTCTTCCTCTTTCATCTGCACGTCCTCATCCGGTTCTTCCTTGACACTCTGTTCCGATCCGTTTTCCTCCTTGACATTACCCTCCGAGCCTTCCTCGATCTTCTCCGACTTAATGTCGATGGAAGCAGTCTCAGACGGCGACACGGAGTCGTTGCCAAACTGAAAATGGAAACCACTCGAATTGTTGCGCAACCAAGTTTGGAAACCACCGAAACTTATCAACTAATTAGGTAGTGCGAGTGTTCCCACTAATTAACTGAGTTAATTATGCTAGCTATCTCCCGAAAGTTAGAAGACGAATGTTTAGAAGCTGGTTTGCAAAATTTTGGTGCGAGTGATTTTGCTAATATCGTCACCCAAGATTGAAATTAAAAGTGATCTCAGATGCTAATAATCGTGATTTGCGTGAATGAACATATATAATTTTGTAGCGTTATTACCCCAACTAATTCCCAAAGTTTAGTAAGTTTAGTGCGAGTGTAAAGGTGATCTTTTAGTTTCTATTAGTTTTGCGAGTGAGGAAAAGTGGGTTATTTTCTAGAGTTACGAAATGGGTAAACATGTTACAGTAACCAAAGTCATGGTAGGAGGGTTGCGAGTGAAAGAAGTGAATTATTATAGTGGTGCGAGTGTATCTTTCATGAAAACTAAACTTTATGAAGGTGAGAACAACTACGCACTAAACTCGGCAAAAAGTACTATCTTTCAAGGTTTTTCAAAATCTATCCAAAACATTCCATGTCATATTTTGCCGAAAATAAATCCAACTTTTCTTTATGAAATATTTTCCTAGGTTTACAAAAAAATTCCTATTCAAAAAGTAATACCCCTGCCATTTTCAATTCATTGATGCTTCGGCTACCTTGCTCATTTATTAGCCCCTTCTCCTTTCCTGGCAATTATTTAGCTCGCCCCGCTCAATTTACTGCCGACTACCTCATCCGAGCATTTACTCTTTCCAATTTCAGGTTCATTCTTCCCCTTTCATTTTCCTGCAGCGGACTTGCGGCCTCATTCACACCTCAGCCAAAGAACCCTAATTAACCTTGGAGCACTTGAAAATGCGACGAAGATGACACGAAACGTAATATACGCGCTCCGCTTCAATATAATTCAACCGAGTTTCAAAATGAATGATGATATGAGTTTCAAGTAGCGGGAGAATTCGCGCAAAACCCCTCTTTTTCGTTTGTCGTTTCTTCTCGTTTCAAAAATTTGATGATTCCACTCAAAATCTTATCCTTCCAAAACTAATCACTTTCAATATAGCAAATTTCCAGGTTTCAATAAAGAAAAATCGGCGCACTTGATTAAGCAATTAGATTGTTCTTTCTAAATGAAAAAGGTGAAAAATTAGCCTACCCCTTGCAGAATATTTGACTGTAGAAGGAATAGATAGGGATTGACAGACAGGGGCGAGGCTGTCGAGGACGGAACCAAAGGTGGGCAGGCAGAGGGAGCCGAGGTGGGCAATTGGCACTGTAGAAGGAGATTGCGGTACAGCAGAAGCTGGTACGCAGACAGGGGTGGCGTCAGAGAGGGCGACTCAAAATTTGACGTTTTTTTATTCCGAAACGAATGGTTGTGGAGCAATGTTACAACGCAATATTTGACTGAATTTGAAACGTATCGGGAAAAGTATGAAAATCATTTCTTGAGTTATAAAAGGAGTTTGGGGAATGCTTGAAAAAAAACTCTGAAGAGTTTATTAATTGTTTTAAGTACATTTTATGAAATTTTATTTTAAAAAATCTTATTTTACCTGCTGAACGCACTTCTTGCTGCTCATGTGCGACGAGTAGGAGCCGGAATGCGAGAATCGCTTGTGACACACTGCGCACTGAAAAATCCGCATTTTTCATCTGTTAATTTTTCGTGTAATTTTGAATCTTACAGAAATGAAAACAAGATTTCAAATCAAAATAAGTTTTTAGATAGAAATTTCAATTGAATTTTAGATTTTTAGATCATAAATATATAATGAAGTCCAAGTTTTTTTCATAGATTTTATGATGAAGTTCGACTTTTTTCCCCGGAAACTACTACATTCTGCAGAATTCGAAAAAAAAATTCAAGCTTCACCTTGGTTTATCTGGCCTAAAATCCCATAAATCTCTATGTTTATCCCTTTTTCTCCCTTTCCTTGCCTTGTTTTTGCCCCGCGCACCTGCGCACCACATCTATTCTTTCTCTTCTTTCGGCTCTCTTCGAAATTCTTTATCTTTCCGAGCTCCTTCTTTCCCCTGAGGCATTCATTAATTCATGCACAAAGAAGGATACAGCGGCAGGTTGCAAAGAGTATTTATTCGTCTTTTTACTCTCATTATTTTACACGCTATTTCTCATTTTCATATCTTTCTCCCGTCATTTCATCTACTATTTCTCTCCTTTCTGAGTTCTTTTCCTCTCTAAAATTCAAGTGCTATTTTCCGATTCCTGATATTTCTCTCGCACCTTCCCGCCGTGAGTCCAGGAATTCATAATCCTTGAAGCACGCAACGGAAGAGCTCTCAGTACACACCTCCAATAAGACATCAATAGCAAATGAGTTATGCAGAGATGCGGAAGATCGAGAAATAGCGAGGGAAAATGAGAGAAAAAGATGTAGAGGAAGAAATAGTACATGAAAAGGTAGATAAAGAGGTAAAGAATTGCGAAATAGCGTGTAAAAATTAGGGGAAAAGAAAAATGTGAGGTGAGAAAACAGCCTTCTTTTCTTGCTTCTCTTCATCCACTCACATGCTTACCTGGGAGGAAAGCGAGGAAAGCAAATAGCAGAGCGAGAGATACGGTAGGTGAAGTGAGTAACCAAGGTAACTGGGAAGAGGGAGAAAGAAGGGGGAAATTGGGTACTGTAATAATCGGCTAGGTATGGTAATGAGCTGGAATAGGATGCTGAATTATCATCTAGAAAAATAAAATCACTAAATATGAAGAATTTTCAAAGCGTATTAAACATCTAACAACAAAAAGTGAATTTCTAATCCAGTAAGATATGTTGTGCCTATTGAAAATGGTAAAAGTATCATAAATTACCGAAAGATACTGTCATCAAAAATGTTAGCCAAAATTACCAAATGGTATCCAAAGTGATGACAAAATCTGTTGGTAATACGATAGGTGAGTGGGGTAGGAGCAGAAATTTTCGGTGTTTATTGCCAACGATGATTCCCTTCCTGCCCCGGTGCGCGCGCGTCTGCCACACGTTTGTTTATAAGGGCCCATCAGAATGTTCTATTTCTCTGCCCTCTCCTCCCTTTCCTAACTATTTCCCTTTTAAGGAGCCCTCAAAATTAGTCGTGATTATTATCAGTCTCGGACCATATTGAATGACATGGTTAAGTGGGGCAGACGAGAGAGTATGGAAAATGGAGAGAAAATCAGGTCGATTAGATGGTGATTAATCCTCTCGACATACAGCGCAAGTACGATTCGAGGACTGTCAGGATTAAATTGCATCGAGATTGTAGCATTCTTAGGAGGTTGCATAAGATACGAGGGAAGATAATGTATGAATGAATAGGCTTCAAAAAATCGAAGAATTACTGGGAAAGTCGATAGACAGCGAATAATCGCCCTAACAGCTAGATTAAAAATAGAAGAAAATGCATATTGTAAAATTTAAAATTCGACTAAATCTTTGAAAGTGCTGCTCTGATAATATTTCCAAATGGCACTACTTATATTTAAAAATTCCATAAATTCTTTTTTAAAAATCTGGCAAGTTAATGATGGTTTGAAGTTCTCCAAGTTCTTAAAATAATCCAAAACCTCAAAATATTGTTACCAAACCGCTCTCAAAAATTGTCAAAATAATAATTTGTAAAAAAAAGTGCCATGTCGCTGTGGACAAACATACACGCTTTACACTGTTGAACACGAATTGAAAGGCGGCAGCTGAAATGAATTAGAGAAAATTAGAGCTGAGGCCAGGTATTACAGACAGCTAATTGATTAATGATGGCAGAGGATGAGGAGATGAGGGGATGCAGATATCCAAGCAAATCCAGGCGAAAGCCTAGGAATCTGCAACAGGTGCCTACAAATCAACAACGGCTCAGCAAGATCCAGGGACAATAATCATAATCCATGATTTATCGTCTTTTTCTTCGGATCAGGAAAATCACCTGCAGTACCTTGTGAAAACGATTTAGAGAGTTCAGAAAGGTTAATGGGTATCCGGTCAGAAATGATTACCTATTATCTGGCTCTAAAAATTTAATGATTTGTTTCTTTTGTTCTGATCAAGTAAAAATTTACCTACGATTTTGTGTTTTGGGTAAGAATTTTTTGGAATGAAACCTGCGAAAAATCATCGCAAAAATGCTTGTTTTGCACCGCTATACATCATCCCCAATGCAAAAATCGACTTATGAAAAGTGTCATTCTTTAGGTTCCTCCCCTTTTTCTTTACTTCACATTTTCACTGATAATATGGTAGGTCCACGAGATCAAAAGCGGTCATATTTTTCTTGGGGATCATAAAAAGAAGACAAAGGATGAACACAAAACGAACAGGTGCTTATGCCAGAGGAAAGGGGGACTCCATTACATACGACAAAATGAGAAGATGAGAAGCCCACCAGGTACAAGCAAATTGATTAATGATAGGCCAAGTGATTGGATTGGGAAAAGAGGCAAAATACAACAGGTGCTGGGGAATTCTGATTCCGCGATAAAATACCGGAGAAACTTGGCGAAATTTCGAATCTGCTTGAATTTCTAGTTCGATTTGGAGGAAATCACTTTTTAGAACGATTATTCAGTCTAGATGAAGATGAATGAAACAGAACAATTTGCTTGAATTTTAGAAATTTGTAAAATTTTTGAGTCGTACCTCGAACGGTCTTTCGCCGGAGTGAATCCTGATGTGTTCCTTGAGGTGGTGCTTGAATTTGAACGCCTTGCCGCATTGGTCGCACTTGAATTTTCTCAACACGGCATCCTCGGTGAGCACAGCATCAGAAGGAGGCGACGATGCCGTCGAACCGGATGTCGCCGACTCCAGAAGCAGCGACGACGAAGAGAGACTCATCTGAAATTCAATGATTTTTACAAAAACGCGTAGAAATCCGGTAAAAACGAAGAGGAACAAGAATTTTGAATTATTTTTTTAGGAAAGTCAACCAACTGGAATCATGATTAAAACGATTTTGAAGATTGAGAACTCGATGATTCTTTGAAACACATTTAAGATACTTTTTTTAAAAGAATTTCAGAAAGAAAATCAAGGAAGTGAGAAAATTCTAATAGAAAGAGTTCGAAAAGAAATGAAATGAATTTTGGCGATTGGAAGATTGTGTGAAGCCTGCGCGATTTTATAGACTTGCTAAAATTCAGAAAGAATGAGATTTGGTGAAAAATGAATAAAACTGCGAAGACAAGTAGCAGTGATTTACCTATAATTCAATAAAACTACAAAAGTACAGCACACGGGTTTGTTCATCAGATGAGACGTCTTCCGAAGATCGCCAAAAAGAGAAAAATATTCTAGAAAACTCAAAGGGAACTGATTGGATCTCCGGTAGATAAAGAAAATTTGCAAAAGTTGCGCACGGTCACATTCATTAGATGAAACTCCACCCAAAGATCAATGAATGATGGAGTCGACGAGTCGGGCAGAATTGAAGCACACCTGGAGAGGACTGCGGTGTGCTGCTTCCTCTGCACAAAAAGAGAAGATGCATTGAAATGATGCCGAAATAGCGTTGCAAATGAGGAGAGCCGCAGGCATAAAAAACAAAATAGAAATGGAAATGAGAGAGAGAAAGATGAAAAGACACGGGGCTCGCCGAAGAGAATGAGAAATGAAAAGCAGAAGGTAGTGTAGAAGTATGGAAGAGGTGGGAGAGGAGTGAGGACTCATCTACCAAAGCATCTGAGAAGAGAAGCGAGGAAGGAGGGGAGATTTTCTAATGAATTTACTCGAAAGGTAGGCGCAGATGAGAAAATTACGTTATTACTTTATGAGGAGAAGAAGAGGGTTTGTGAAATATTGGTCATTCCAGAAAATGATGAAAGGATATGCAAGATGAAAATTTTCTGAGTAAAATATGATATCGAAATTTTTCGTACCCTCAAAAAGAAATGCGACGATTACATCTTTACTCCCTGTCTATCAATATCAGCCTGCTAAAGATCATCCTCGAGACAAAACGACTTTTTATATTCACCTACTTTCTTATAGATAGGTAAGCGATGAGTTGATCAACCTAAGAATCACCCCAGAAGCACAATCACTGGCTACATACAGTAGATGCGTGCAAAATTCTCAGCAACAATCCGAGAAGGCATGGCAGAATGAAAATGGACGCGCTAATGTTCCTGTCAGCGAGAAAAGGCATTGTGAACGGTTGTCGGTGTCCAAATGTGAAAGAAGAGATAAGACTTGCCATATTAGGGCTGCTGCAAAAGAAGAGCGATTACCAGTTCACGTAGCTTCTTTCGCTTGGATATCGGCTGTTGTCTTCGCTTATCTCATCTGCGCGCCGACTAATTTCCCGTTACTCGTATGCTTCTTCTTCTTTTCTTCTTCTCCATTCTCCCTGCCTGGACGCGCAAGCGTTCTAATTTCTCTTATCTCCCCTGCTTTTGGTGGTAGCCGAGATTGTCCACACGCCGGCGGGCGGGCGCAAACTGCAAAACAACCAGGATTGAACCTGTATGCGCGATGCGAAGATGGAAGAACAAAAAGGAGGATGCCCAAAAGCATTACCAGTTAGCCGACTGGACACGCAGCCGAATGTTTCCGTGATGAACACAATGGATAAGCGGAGGAGGCAGTAAATGTGAGAGCGAGGTAACGACTGAATGAAAACATTGAAAACATCCCCCGAAGATGAAGCCGACTGATAACATCTGATGACAACATAATAGAGTATGGGAAAACTCGCACCATCAAGCCGAATCAACTAACATAGCGAGAGGAAGCACGAATATTTCTAGCATAGAATGAATTTGCAGAATGAAATTCATGTGAACCATTTGACCGATCAGG
>LIAE01006337.1:18891-81136 GCA_002287525.1 Diploscapter pachys | reverse complement strand
GCCGTATGGCCGAAAAGCTCCAAGAGGATTAAGGAGATACAGCAGAAGGAAAAGAGATGAGACAGGGATGGGCAATCTGGAAGAGTCTCAAAATACGAAAGAGCAAGGAAAAAGTTGGGGAACTTCAGAATTTTCGAGATTGCGATGTTTCCAAGTTTTCTGGTAGAGATGGTTGCAAAGACTTTCGACGACGTACAGATCCAGTTGAGGATCTAGAGATGTAAGGCGGAGGTAGATTGGTAAATCCAGGAGAATTCTTCGAGGACGATACCTTTGCGTATCTAGAAGTTGATTAGTTTCTCTAAATTTTCAAATTAAAATTACTTCGGAACAGCCTTCTGGTACAGAGGTCCATAAATTGGGTCGTCGACGGGCACATCATGAGTTGGAACGGCAAACCTTCAATTTCACGAATGAAAATAGAGATGATTGAAAATGTTCACTCGAGAACGCCCTTGCTCTTCTTGGCAAATCTGCTCGTGTGAATTTCTTCGTCACCGATGTTGTCATCTTCGAAGTACCACCGGATGAAGAGAACTGTCATCAGACAAATCATTAAAACGATAAAAACCGGAATGCTTTGTTCCAGCCTTAAATTACTTCGTATGTATGCTTCAATTTTCATGGGCAAGTTTCAAGAAATAGAGACTTGATCCTCCAAAGACCGACGTATCAAGATAAAAAAATCAAACCGATATTCTCCATAATCCAAAATCTGTTTACCATTCGTTATTTTCACATGCATAGGTTTCAAAATTCTTAAAACGGGAATGAAAATAATACTTTTTTTTAATTCACCAAGCAACCACATTATCCAAAACTCGATAAGTCGAACAGCAATTTGCTGAGCCAAAATCCACCCCAGCTCTCCTTTATTTTCATGTTTCTCAGAATTATGAAAGATGGGGAAAGACGAAGTTTTTGATCAGTCACACACACACCCGCGTAACAAAATCTCAGTAAATTGAGCCAAACATTTCCCCTAATGCCAAATCTGTCAGCCATCCTCTATTGACCCTACTCAATTGAGGTGCTATCCGGTAATTTCCCCTATCTGGCTCTCGAATTTCTCGATCCTATCGGGTTCATCTGGTCCCATTCATCCCCGTTCGTGCCCTGCCCGGTATCTCAGCTCCCATCTCAGATATCTCTGTCCGTCCCATTTGGCTCATTCTAATTATCCCAATATGTCTTCCTTTCCGCATTCGTGTCCTCTCTCTTCTCCGTCCATCCTATTCTCCTGCCTAATCTACCGAGAATAAATATGTCCAACCAGGGAATATATCGTAATCAGGCAAACAAACGAGGACAAAAAGTGTCACATAAGAACGAGGAGGATATCGAATTATACCTAATCGGATCAAATATGCTAGTTTGCTTGAAAAAATAGGGAAAATTACATTTGTTCCGAAGTCAAGTCATCCGCACAACATGCCGGTTTGCCACGACTCAGGCAACAACTCGAAGATAGTGGACATAGGTAAATGTTTGGCTGAAATCCATGATTCTTTCGAGGAGAAAAATATCTTTTTTCACCTGATATGACGGTTGGGAGCCATTGATTTGGCAGAGAAGTGTGGCGGTTAGGTTAATATTCATCGAGATTTTCAAAAATTCAGAAAATTTCTTATTTCATCTAAATTTCGTACTCCATGGTTACATAAATTTATTGCCTCTAGATGGTTTTGCCTCCTAACAACCCAATTTTATTCCTTCGACAATTTCTCATCCTTTCCCCCGACTCACCGTGTGTGCCACTTGAAATTCATGCGGTTCTCATTTGTCCTTATCTGGATGTGCTGGACATGTGATATATGTCCAGGGCCACTAGCAGCAGATGCATCGCTGAGTTCTCCTTCCAGGGAGAAGAAAGGAGAATAAGGAACACAGATGCATTTGAATATTCATGTTTTATGGAATCAACAACATATTCGAGAACACGAAACGTCGAACACGACAGTTGACAATCAGACACGAAATAAGGCATTTGAAAGTGAAGCACAGAATTTCTGAGTTACGTTTCAAATGCAAGGTTAAAACGAAAAGCAGTTTCTTTTAGTTTCATAACTCCAAAGAGGAGAACACACACACAAATTAAAAAGAGTATATTCATAATTCAAGAAAACTAAAACCGATCGATATTATTGCAATGTATCATAAAGTTTATCATTTCAAATTTCTTCTCGGCCTCATAAATTAGTATTGTGCCAGACACCAATCCTAATGCTACCGTAACCTCGGCTGACCTGTTCCAAAACTAAAAGAGGAGGAAGTAGAGGGCCAGAACCAGACATATTCGACAGAAGATCATCCTATATCATAATTTCCTATCTCAGGGGATTTTCGATTTTCCTATACGGTCATTCTCCACTTCAAATTTATGTTTCTCCTACCTCTTCCAAGCTTATCCCAGATATATCCAGCAATCCTCCTCTATCACTCCCCAAGGTGTTTTGCCTGAACCTCAATGTTTCTCGCGCGAAACAAGCCCATAAATCGTTTCGGCCATTCTGGTCCTAATAACGATGCTGCAATTAACATAGCGCAAGCAACAGCAGGAATGGCCTCAGGGGATCGGCGCAGGCAAGGATCTGCGGGTTTGTGAGGATGAAACCAGGCAAGAGACCCGTATCATCGACTATCCGGAAAAGCGCCTTTGAATTCAGCCGACAAAACGAAATGCCAGGAATTCAGGGTGGAAGAAATTTCGGGGAAGGTTGATTTTTTTGCTATCGAATAAGAATCATAAATCATTTTATGATATACTCAATGTTTATAAATTCGATTTGAAACTTATGGTTTTACTGGAGTTTCTTTGATATTTGTGTGTAAAATAATCCTCATAAAGTACTTCATTTCCATCCTGCAAAAAACGTGAAGAGATCGGAAATGGAATCGCGCAAAACGAATAAAGCAAGAAGAAGGAAAGGAGCCTGCCAGTTTATGAAATTCTTTGATTGACGAATCCCTTGCGGATTGCCAAGTACCAAATAAATCAAATACCTTCAAAGTGAAGTACTTCTTATTCTTGCTTCATTCTTGAGTCATCCTTCATAGCGTGAAAGAAAAAATCGAATATTTATGAAAATTGAACCAAAAATACGGTAATCAATAAGTTCTGAAATTTCGTCATTTTTCATCCAACTTTCAAATACCTATCTTTAATCATAGTACTGTTATACTGGCAAACTTTTCTCGGAGTTTTATTACTGTAATTCACCCGATATAGGTAAACAAAAAATGCCTTCTAGACTAGGTAGATCAACTATCCATACAAAGAATTTTTCGAATATCATTATTAGGAACTTTCTGGTGACAAAAAATCAGATTTTGACTCCGAATAGCCCTGTTATTCGCTGAAGAAATTATAAAATTGTCTAATCCTATATCAATGAATTTCTTCTACACTTCCTCTGTGCATAAACCTTTGCAGGAATGAAAAATGTCGGGCAGGGAGTCCGTCAGTTTTATGAATTCGTTTGATTGACGCCTCCCCAGCGGATTCGGCAACGAAACACAAAGACACGGGAGTCAAGACGAGTCAAAAACAATCTAGGATCCCTTCTGCTATTCGACTCTCAATTTCACACGCTATTTCAATCGAGCATCTTGCTGCCATCTAAATTCAAAGTGCTATTTCGCGGTTAAATATATACATGAGGAGCTCCCTACGGCAAATAACTTGAAATCGCACCGAGGTTTCCCTATTTCCTTATGAAAATAAGCTCTACTGGTTTTATAAGAATCAAGAAATCAAAGGGACCAAAATCCAATTGACAGAATAGATTCACACAAGTTTCACAAGATGCATATCAAAACTAACCATAGTTTGAATTTGCTAGGCATTTTCTACACAAAAGCTCGTTTAAAAATAAAGACTTTCAAGAGATATCAATATCTCCTGAAATATTCTTTCAACTTTTCTACTCTTCCATCCAGAAAGTAGCCTCAATCAACCAAGTCTTGAAATCTAGGTTTCCCCTTTCTACTTCAAACTTGTTGAAATGTCATCCAATTGGGTTCTATTGAAATCTCTCTTCAATCCCAAGGAATTGTTGTCCTACGGTAGGAGCCGCACAAAAAGGGTCCCTTTCAGGCAAAAGGGGTTAATTATTCGTGAGGTCCGGAAGAAGTCAAAGGAAGCTTGGCGTGCAGCGCCTCTTTCAAAGGACCAGATAAAGATATCCCCGAGATTTCGTCTAATCGGAAAGTAGTAAGGAAAATTGAGAGAGCATAAAGAAAACATAATAGACTCTCTCGGCTTCATGTGCTATTTCTCTAACGAAAAAGTAAGGATGGGTAGGGGGTGAATTGACAACTAATGCAGCAAATAACAGGAAAGGAAGTGGGGTACCACAAAGGAGAATAGGGAAGGATAGGGTACGAAATGATCAAACTGACATGCAACCCGAAAATTTGAACCCAAACAAAACTAAAGGGGTTTGGAGGGATTGGACTTTCTTACCGAAATTTGGAAGTGATGAACGGTGTGAATTACTGATTCGGAATGACCCGCACCGCTACTGGAACATTTTGAAGAATATTTGAACCAAAATAACGATTTTTTGAACCTACAAAATACGATTCCTCCTTATCGAATTATTTTGTTCTGTAATTTAGAATATCAGGTCGTTTCAGAACCAGAATTCCAATTCTCAATCATTTTTACTCAAATTTCGAAATATATCCTAACTTTCTCACAGATGCCGTCCTTAATTTGATATTTCACCCTTGAACTACGCCGTAATTTCTGCCGCATTTGTGCATAATTTAATGTGGCCTATTTGACTGACTTTACACGTTTTGTCGAGTTACCGTAATCCCCGGGGATTTGTGATTGTCGAGCCAGCCTTCCTATGCCGTGAGGCGACAATCAGCCACATTTTGCATCGTTTCTTCCGCCCTCTCAAAAGTCGTACTATTTCTCATTCTTTGCCTGAATTGCCCGTGATTAGAGACATCCCCTATCGTGCGGCAGGGCACATCCTTTTCAGGGTCAAATTCAGGAAAATTGCAAAATTAAGGGATAGAAGGGTTATTTTTAAGAAAATAAAGCTTCGAAGTTCGCTAATTTGAAACCAAATTTGAGAAATTTACAAACATGAATCAGAACCAGAAAAACTAGAAAATCAAGGAAAGGTTAATGAGGCTAATGTATTTTTCCTTCAGATTTTTAAGGTTTCGAAATCACACTAATCAGAAAAAAAATGAAATAAAAGATGGTCGTAAGTTAGGCTTGATAGATTATTGGATATAAAAACAAGAAATACTTCGAATTAGCAGAAGCTGTGCAAGTGTAAAATATAAAAGTAAGGTTAGAAGCATAGGGATCTCGCTTCGGCATTTCATCTCATTTTTACTAATTTTAAAAATAAAAATTTTTATTTTCCTATAAAATTGGCAAAGTATTTTAAAATCTAATTTTCTTCTTTCTATATCGATAGAAATTTGATAAGAATAAATAAAACTGACACGTCTTTTCCCAGGGCTTACGTGTCGTAAAATAAGGCGACTTGGCGGTGATTTTACTTGTAATTTTTAACAGACCTGTAAAAATTTTCGAAAAAATATCAGTCTATTTTGAAAAGTATCCAACATAATATCGTACTTTAGATTGACATTTTTACAAGTCCGAATTTCCTACATTCCCGTATAGCCACAGGTAATTTGGATTTGAATCGTTTTTGCAACTTAGAAAACCTATCAAACTAACATACTTCATAAGAAATAGCGTATGAAAAGAAAGTTCCCTAGAATATTTCATATGGTATGTAAGAATGTATGCCTTCAAGTTGTTATTTAAATTGAAATTTAGGGCTGTGGGTAACTGCCACCGAAAGTGAGTACATTGTTACCAAAATAGAGAGTAGGAGAAAAGAAAAAGAGGGAATAACGTTTGGTGACAAAGTGTTCACTCTTTATAACAATGCACTCGTAGTTAAAATTGAGCAAGTAGTATCGTATCCGTTCATTTCTCCTCGGCCTTCTTCGCACCGTGGCCGAGTCCCAGCAACCGGAATAGGGAGAGAGTCAATTCGAGTCCGAAGAAACAGGCAGCATTCGCGGGGAACGCGCGCAACATCACGGGGGCGAAGCCCTGGAAAAGTCAATTTTAAAATTTATAATTTTTTCCTTCTATATCCTAAGCTCGATTCATTGAAAGAAATTTGATCATTAAACTTATCGATTTTTTAAAACTTATCAGCGATATGCTAAATTTAACTTTGAAGAATATTTTTTAAAAATAAATTGAGTGAATCTATGTGAATATCGAGTTGTAAATAAAACGATAAATTTAACAATCGAATTTGCAACTTATTGCTAAAATTTTCATCCTAGCTTCATGTAAAATTTTTTTATAAGCGTACACATCAAAAATCAAAATGTAAGGAAAATGAATAGCCTATCAAACAAGGTTGAAACTTATTTAAAAATTTCTTTTATCTGTGAAAGTAAAATTACCTTGAACAGCGCTCTGGGTCCCTCCTCCCGGATGACTTCTCTGAAGACGCCGCGAATTCCATCGGGATATTTGCCTTCTGGTGCGGTTTGCAGGCGAGATTTCAGCACGTCTGCGGGGATACATACGGACCTAAAAATTGAAAGTTCATTCATTGTGTAAAAACATTTTTAATGAAAAAATATCAAAATAAGTTTCAAAATATCATTTTCGAATTTTAACTCGACTGTCAATGCGTTTTCTTTAAAGTATGCCATAAAACCCACCAATTAGCCATTCCGGCCAGACCTCCGGCGAGTAGAGTCGCGCCAGGAGAGAGCGTCCTCTGTGCTCCTTCGCCCGAGAACTTCTTCTTCAAGTATTCGTACACCGACAGGTATGCAGCACTCGCGGGAATATCTGAAATCCCGAAAAGTTAGAAAATAAATCATAAGTTTCGAAGAATAGACTAATAGAAATTGAAATTCGGAAGAAGTTACAAACAAAGGGTAGTCGTAAAAATAAAAATAAAGAAAAAAACTAAAACGACCTCTCAAAAGCGTGGCAGCAGTGCCTCTGTAGATGCTTCTGATTCCGCCCTCTTTGTAGAGCTTCTTGACGACGTCCAGAGGACCATTGTAGTGCACTCCAGAAGGGCTGTTCCCGGCTTGTTGGACCTGAAAACAAATTAAGAAAATTAAAATTTGTGAACTCTTTCCTACTTCTGATACAACTTTCAATGTCAAACATTTTCGAAGTTGAGGAAATGAGTTAAGATTTCAATTATTTCCGAGTTTTAAAGTTCTACCTGCAGAAGACACTTGATTCGCTCCCCAGGCACCATGACCACGGTCGTGAAAACCCCTGCCAACGCACCGCTGTTCACGTTCTGCATGAACGTCATCTCCTGATCTGCATAACATTCTTTTATTCATACTAGTTAACACAAACATATAACTAACTGGACGTTAGCAATTTTCAAAAGTAGTCATTGATAATAATTTGATATGTAATGAGGATACCCGACGAATCAACGAAGAGATAACACGGTCATTTTGATAGAGTCGTGAAACCTATTTCGAATAGAATTTTCAGATTTGTCCTTATGAAAGTCTCATCTATTGGGCATTTTTACCTTCGAATGGTATCAACAAGTGCCCAGATAGAATTCGAATACATTTTATTGGCATTTTAGCGAGTTTTTTTTTTTTTTAAACTTTCAGCTAACCAGGGTCAGTCTGCTGCAGCCACTTGCCGACCGCGCAGCCACCGAAGAACACCGCGAACAGGGGGCTCACGCCGACAAGAGGAGCGGCCATTCCCTGGAAAAATATTCATATTCGATAAACTCTCAACAATTTCGGTATATGTTTCATAATAACTTGACATTTTATTTGAAATTCACTAGAATGATAAGCCGATGATGTCTCAACTCGCTGTTTAAAAATTTTACTCAATCGAAGTAAAATTAAGATAGTTTAGGAGTCGAAACAATGGGATATTTCAAAAAGACGAATTTCGACGATGTTTTGATGGTGGTTCAATATTTTTTTTATTAATCAAAAATTATATAAATTTTCCCTGCTTCAAGACAATTTGATAGTATTTCAAATTATTCGAGAGATAGTCTTGGTTTTGTATCTATTTAGACAAGAAATTGAACACTATTTTACCTTATAAAGCGCGAAGAATCCCTCCCTAGCGACGGTCTGTTTAGCGCAGTCCAAAGCGCCTGTAAACAGGGGTTTCTCCCCAGGCTTAGGTCTCGCCATCGTTTGAATCCGGACCTGAAAGATAAAACTAAATAAAACCTGCCTTTGTGGGTTTCAAGATTTAATTGATACTTTTCGAATCTTGGAAAGTTAATGATCGCTACCAATCACTACAGAAAATAATCCGAAGCACTTTAAAAATGATCGTTTTACTGTCTTTAGTCCCTTTTTATTGGACATGAGATTTGATAACAATTTTTGATTTACAGAAAAAACCCCCATTTTTGAAATTTTTAACTTCGAAAATAAAAAAAATTAAAAATACCTTGACAGTATCGAAAGGATGCCCGACGATGACGGTGCATGAGCCGCCCACGCCGCCCGCGATGAAGTTCAGCAGCACGTCCGACATCGTTAAAATGGAATCAGAAGTCCAACGGTGCCTGAAATGAGAAATTTAAAATTCGCGAAAAATGTCTTATTTTAAAGATAGAATATATTTTGGAATTGAAGTAGAAGAAATAATTGAATGAAAGAAATGAGAAATGATAAAGAAAAGATGAAATTTGTTGAAATGGAGATTTCAACGAAAAAGTGATTTTTAAAGTGCAGATTTTCAAAGAAATGCAAAATGGACGGTTAAGGAGAAGTGATATTGAAAATGAAGAAAAACACGACTTATAAAGATCGTAGGAAAAATATCGAAAGGAGGGTAGAAAAACGACTGATGTTTCAAAGAAAAGGAATAAATCAAGGACGAGAAGTAAGAAAATGAAAGACTGATTAGGGTAATATGAAGTCTATCCAAATAAAGATACGTCAAATTATCCTTTTCGTTGAAATATCAATCATGTTTCGTTATTAAATGCGTAGATAACACAAATCAATTGAAATTGGGAGAGTTTCACTTTTTCTTTTTTTGCCTATGATGTGAAATCGAGAGAAAAGTGTACTTTGTACTACACAAAAAGTGAACGACTAAAGAAAAAAGTAAACTATAGAGTATGGAAAATGAAGAGAAAGAAAGACAAAGTATGCAAACCGAAGAAAGATCAAAGATAAAAAAACGAAATACAAAAAAATAAAAGAATGGAATGAAAAAAATGAGGAAAAAATATGCAAAAAGGAAGAAAGATTCAAAGTAAAAAATAAGAGATTGAAAAGAAAGAAAACAGGCAAAACTGTTCCATTTGTATCCAAAAACAGAGCGTAGCCTAGTCAGAAAATATGCGTCGATACTATCAAGAGACTATAACGTACCCTTTAACTTTGGCATTAGCATTATATCTAAACCAAATAAAGCCACGCTTTTTTTTATATCAAAAGATGTAACGAATAAATCATAATCGTACGAATAAAATCACGAGCAAGTTTCACGACAAAACGATAAAAATGATAAAGCATCTAACGGCTACTGAAACCGTTGTGGTCAAGGTTATGAAGAAAAACGTTTTCAATGAAACTTTATTAGTTTTTACTCTGAAATGAGAAAAGAATAAATTAAAAGATGGACTTCTTCTTGTTATGTCGGTCGGAAACTTCATTCTGAGCGTGATTAGTGAGAGATTCAACTCGAGCGATCTAAAATTATCTTTTCTAAATTTTGTAGGATCTTCGAAAAAATAAGGATAAAATTGATTTTTTGAAAAATTCCATATTTTTATGCCCGAATTTAGGCCTACATTTTCAAATAATAATTTCGCCGATAATTAACGAAATTTGAAACTTACCTCTTTCTGAACTTCTTCCAGACTTCTTTGAATATTCGCCACGGTGTTCTTGTCGTTCTTGTTCCTTTCGATGCCCTAAAATTTCATTTTTGACTTGTTGATTTTTAAAAAGTTGCCTGTTTCAATCTGGCCTGTTTGGCTTTGAGATCGCTGAGTTCCTTTTCCAATGTGATTCTCTTGATGCCAAGAGATCTGAAAATGGATAATCCAATTTTGTAGGCTTCGAAATACATAATAAAACTCATGAATCGAAAATACTATATGTCTCCTAAAGCTATATAATAACTCTCAAATATCGAAAGATTAAATCTCGAAATAGGTTTCAACTATTTCATAAAAAAACAAAGTGTGTATGGTAGATGGCTGTATATTTGTTTAATGTCAAAGAAAAAATACGATGTCGTAAAATTTTGCCTATGTTTCAAATATTCTACGAAATAAATAATATTTTCGATCTTCAATCATCCAAGCTTTTTTAGTTAATATAAAAAAACTTACTTGTTACTACTGGAATTGATTTCTTGTTTTTCCTGTTTCGCCTTTTCTTGCTCAGCCTTCTTTACGTCCTTCGCCTGAAAAATATATTTTTTTAAAATCAAAATTAAAAAGAAAAAGAAAATCCCACTGAATTCAATTTTCTGTTGATGAAACTGAAAATATCGTGCTCGATTTGGTTGAATTTCGTCGATTCCAAGGCCTAAAACATTTCTTAATAGAAAATAATTCTTTATTATAAAATCAGTTTATTTTCTAAAAATGCTACCTTTTTGACCCGTTTCTTCTTTTCTTCCTTGCCATCAACGATCATTTTCCTCTTTCGTGTCATCACTTCATCAAGCGATTTGTCTGAAATTTCAATTTTTAAAAGGAAAAAATTCAAATTGCACTTTTCGGCAGAACTTCAGCCTGAATCGCGTGAACGATGCCGTCGCTCCGTTTCCCGAGACCCTGGAATATTTTAATTTTTTAATTACTGGTTTTAATCAAATGGCATTTAGAGTATCAATAAAAGACATAATAGCGTAAATCATAAGAAACCCCTTTGAAACATATAGAAAAAGATGTTTCATAATTCCAAGTTTATTCGGAAATGATATTCTGGCATAGTAATATTTCTAAGGTTGTGAATAGGTTGGAAAATAGACATATCAACTTGCTTTTCTTACACAGATTTTCACTAAAATATTGGATGTAGGAATATCATTTTTCGACTGATAATCTGAAGGAAAATACCTTACCTCTCCCAACTTGTAGCCCATTTTCTGCATGAGTTTCAGACCGAACCCGCCTCCAGACCAGTTTCCCAATTCTCCGACGGCGATTCGCCCGCTCGTGGTCCCCTTCAGCTTCGACCATTCGTTGGATCTATCGATGTCAGAAAAGTCCGTGGGGTAGCTCGAAGAGGGGAAATCTGAAGATTCATATCTTCTTGAAATTTTCGAAAGGCATAAACTTTTGTTGGTGAAAAAATGAGATCTCATCCTTTTCGATGCAAAAATCGAAATTTGAATACATCATTGGAATTTTGAAATTAGGTAATTTCAATTTTTTTTCAACATTTTGCCGTCATTACTCAAAATCGTCATGTGGTGGTGGTTTCTACAGGCGCTTCTCTATGTCGCACTCGTCCATTTTGCCATTTTTCAGTGCTTGAAGAAAAAGGTCAGTTCCAACACAAAACGGTTGGGAGTATATGTCTCCTACGGAATGAGCACTTTCTTCCCAAAGCTCTGAAGTGCGTACTTTCCTCCCAAGCGCTATTCCTCCCTTTTTCTTTCATTTTCCCGTTTTAGGAGGAAAGTACTCACCTTTGAGAGAAATGTATTAACTCGTGGGAGAAAAGTGCTCGTAGCAAAAAAGCGAAATTTTCATGAAGATTAGCTTTTCTAGTCAAAATGATTAAATTCCAGAAGAAAAAGCCGCAGCCGGCTCCGGTAAGTTGAAAATCGAAAAAGATGCTCTCGATTAACTCAAAGAATTTCAAATTTTAGGCCGAAACGCTGCCTCGCATCCCGTCGTCTAAACCACTTCCAACACCTGTGAGTTTTCAGAAAACTCTTATGTATCGAAAAAAACACGAAAATAGAAATCTCCAGTCTAATTTTTCACGAAAATTGACAAAAATACTCAATTGTTTCTTTTCTTTAGATATTCAAATTTTAGGTAACCACGACATCGTTCGTCTCGACGACGCCGTCCAAATCGGAGCCCGAATATTCCACGACGGAAATGCTTCAGTTAGTTTTTCTGTTCTTCCATCTCATTTAACAAAATCGTAAACAAAATTCCTACTTTACCAATCCACAAATTTCAACGATTTAAAAAAAAAGTCTAAACATTGTGTTCTTTCTTCTAAAATTAAAAATAATTTTGAAAACTTGAAAAGAAAAATGCTAAAATTTAGATGTCGCGACTACACGCCGGCGTCGATCTACGCGATGCAGTCGCTGTTCGACGTGCTCGAGCCGCGCATTATCGTCGAGTGATTCGAACGATGAACGATGCGGCGCGTTTGTAGACGAGAGCAAACTCGCCTCGCCCACTCACAATCAGCACGTTATGTCCACGCAATAGAGCAATAGGAGAGCTTAGAGGTATTTATAAATGACTTCATAACCTAAGGCATAAATAGTTAGTGATAAGATAGTGGAGTAGAAATAGGTCAAGTTATGACGTCGTTTAGCGTTCTCTACCTCAACACGCCTTCCTTTTAACATATCCACGACACACGACGATTATTCAAATAAAATGCTTTTGGAGAAAGAGTTTGATTTTTACGTATACTTCAAAGAAAAGTTATTTTGATTTGAAATTCTTTAAATTTGATAGAAAGCTTAAAGTAAATAAAGTTGAAAAATGACATTTTAGGTATGCTTCAAAGAATGATTATTTTAATTTGCACATTGAGCATTTTGATGTGCATGAACCTAGAGCAATCATATGAAATGAGCGAAATTAAATTAATTTTGGTAAGTTTCAATCCAATCAGAAATTTGTTTCTTTCAAATTTACACTAATAAAGTTTTCAATAAACGTGTTAAAGTAGTTGGAAAAAGAAAAATAACAAGTTTCATCCGATTCATAAATACATTTTCATGAATTTACTAATTAGTCGTGTTGATAGGATGACTTTATAAACAAAATTGGAAATAAAGTCAAAATTATCTCACCTTCCCCCTTTTGATCCTTCATTTCGTCCTCCTCAATTGGCACGATCTTCTCGAGGTTGGTCGAGATCTCCTTGCCTGACTTGTTCAGCTTCACGGCCAATTCGTCCTCGTCCCTTGCAGTCACTCGGCCGAGTTCCCACAGACCGTTCTCCACAGCGCAAAGGACCAGACTGTCGTCGTCGAATTTTCTAAAAAATGATAATTTCAGAAAATAATTGAAAAAACTAGTCGGAAATCAAATTTTTCATGTGATACAGATTTTTTCCAACATTTTTCTTAGAGTAATAAGGTGAATTTTCTAAAAGAAGGTAAAAGAAAGTAAAACTAAGAACTCACGAAAAATCGGGTTCCTTGTATGGTTCAAGCCGATCCAAAGAAACAGCCTCTCCATGACTGAATCGGCAGTTCTCTTCGAATCGACACGTGCCGTTCAGGAAATGTTGGCAGGGCTTCATCGAGGCAATTAGGGGGTGCGAATAGAGAACTCGGGCCTGAAACCATAAAATTAAAATAAAATACCATAATCCATTTTTCACAAAGGCGAAAAGCATACAATTTAGTAGACTTGATTTTCTTAAATGATTGTTAAATAAGGTCAAGAATAAGTTTGAAAATCTTGATAAAAAGATAAAAGGTTTTTTTTTAAAGATGAATATTCAAAAAAGTCTAATTGTAATTTCGTAATCTTCAAGGAAAAAATAAGATAAAACTGAAGTTTTTGAAGAAAAAAGCTTACAACTGGAAATTGCGATCCCTTGCCCGGTGGATCAACCTGCAGAATGATAGCAGCGTGGTGAGACAGAGGCAATTGGGCTCGAAGATATGGTGCATTACAGCGGTCACCAACCAGCTCGTCTGGAATTTGGAAAATTTTAATTTAGTATCAAATATCGAAAATAAGTTATCAAGAAGATATGAAGAACATAAATGTACCGTTGTTGAAATATAGAAACTTTTAAAAATTTAGATTCAAATAAAAAAGCAAGATACTGAAGAAATCAGTAGGAATTTCTAGCATGTAAAGTATCTTCTTGAAACGTAATTGAATGATTTTCGAGAAAAAATTCTACCGTAATCCTGCGCATCTTCGTAATCAGATCCATCGTTAGTATCGTCGTTCGAATTCGACGTTCCTGGCTTTGAGTCTTCGTCTTCTTCTTGTTTAACCTTCAAAAATAACAGTTAAAAATGAGCAAAATTGTTCAAAATGCCAGAAAGATTAACAAAAAATATCACTTTTCAAAAAGCAATAAAACGCCGTACCTCTTCCTCCCCGCTTTCCAATAGAAGTCCGACCAACTCTTCTAGATCCTGCTTGACTTGGATCAGTTCTGTCCTTTCAGTTTCGTTCTCAGTCAACTCAAGTTGCTCCTCAATCGTCCGAATTTGAGACCTGTATTCCTCGATTTCGGACATTTTTCTAAAAAGTCGCCAATTTTATAATACACCACAAATCTCTGACGGTATCGATTCTTCGAAAATACGCCACTTTTTAAAAATTCTGAATTTACAAAAGAAATCTTTATTCATTATGAAAAATTAACTTTAATTTTTTATAGATCTACCAAATTTTATATCTGAATATCGAGATTACGGGAGAATTTAGATACAACGAGGGAAATTTGAAACAAATGATGTATTTTTAGAAATTCCGGAGTCAAGTCATGAAAATCACACATAGAAATTGATTAAAAGCGCTGAAAATTTTAACAATCTAGGAAATTTTCTGCATTTTCAAAAACTCTCAAATAGAACAATTTGATCGTCGGAAAAAAAACAAGAATAAAGTTAATTTTGAAACGACAAATGAAATATATTAGAGCCACGGGATAAGGGAAATTGATAATCACGGAATGCTATTATTTTTCGTAAAATTTAGAAGAAAAAAAAGAAAAATACTATATCTGTACAACAAGTAAAATGAGGATAAAGTGAAAATGAATATTTGGAAAAGCCAAGAAACATACTCTCTTCTAACTCAATGCACTTTTCCAAACGTCCAAGTAAACATTCGAGTAAATCTTTTCTAGCCAAAAATAAGTATTTTGCTCTACATTCTAACCAACTTCTGAGATACACTTTTCGAGATAAAATCATAGATTTTGAATCAGAAAATTTTAGTTGCCAATAGCGAATTAAAGAGAAATTTATCGACAACTTTTCATTTTTACATAGTGAACTACGAGATTTGAGGTACTTCTCAGTTAAAACTACAGTATCTTTGAAAATTCAGAAAACTTAAAAATACTGTATTTTTTCCAGGTTTTATTTCTACCAGACTTTTTACTTGTCATTTTGAATGATAAGCAATTTTTCATGAAGAGAGTTGATAAGAACCACGTTTGTGATGAAAAACATTTTAAAAAAATTAACATACTTATCGAATTTGAGTTTGAATTCATAGTAATCCGGATTTGGTGAGCTCCTCCTTCAACGAATTGAACACGGTCAGTTGGTCTTCGGGCACGAGCCACAGGATTTGGGTCACCAATTTTTGCGGGTTCGGAACGCTAAAAAGAAAATTGATTCCATGTGAAAGTTAATGAAAGGTCTGAAATATACTAAAGATCGGATTGATATTTATTTCGTGTCGATCCCGTGCTAGCAACCATCTTACTCACAATTTTTTTTACTTTATCAAATATAAAATGCATTCATTGTTCAGAATTAGTGCTCAAAAATCGAAGGACCAAATGCCTTCGATATTTTACTAAATCTCTATTCTCGTTGAACTCTACAAAATCAGAATAAAGATTAATTTGGTCAGAAAACCCTACCGAATGAAGGTCTGAATGTAGACGTTGACGAATGTGCCCATGAGCAGCTGGCAGTCGAATCTATCCATCAGCCCACCATGCCCGGGAATCACATCACCGAAGTCCTGCAATTTAAGGAAATTCGAATATTTGATTGTTTTAACTTTACTACGTTTTCATTGCCTCTTCAGTAAATGGCTTTGATAAATGAAATTTTTGAAACTTATTCTAACCGTTTTCGAATGTGACATTAGTGGTTCGCCACGCAGATTACAAATATGGAAACGCTTTTAAATAAACGAGATAATTGAAACATATTATGAGTGTTTCTCAAGAATTCGCCAATCCTCGAATTTTTTCCTTAAAATAAGAATAACTCGTTTAACAATGATGTTCTCATTGAAATTTTAGCATTTTTTATGAAGGTAAAAAGTCCCACCTTAATTTTGAAAGCTCTTTTGAATCCGCTGGCGAAGAACCCACCGAAGGGGCCGAGCAGCGAGGCGAACAGGCCCATGATAGCGGCGTGGAATATGAATGGAAACATATAGATGTGCGGGTCTTTTCTGCAAAACCAATTTTTATCATCTCTTGAAATTTTAGAAAGTGGATATGTTTCAGGATCATCATATAAAATGTTGAAATTTGCAAGACATGAGAGCATGGCATTATGGGCTTATTTTCAAAATGATACATTTTAGAACTTGCCAGCATTATGCAGATGAAGATAATGTTGTTCAGGAATAAATTACCTTCTATATTTTAACAAATAAAGTAAAAGTGCAAAATGTTAAATTGTCGATTTTTAAAAGAAAATAATAAATTGAAATCCCTGACCTGAGAATCTTATAGATCCAGGAGATGGGTCTGCCGACTGCGTACTGTTGCCATTGGAAAGATGAGGGACGAGTGCAGTTCGTATTGTCATTATAGTAATCCTCCACAGGGCATACGAAGAACGGACGGTTGTACAGAAGAAAAGAGAGCTCAAAATTAGCACATTTATAAAATACCGTAATCAAAAAATTAAAAAAAAAATCTTATTTGTTTCATTGAAGATTTTATTCTTCAGAAACTCTAAATTTTATCACTCATCATAGAAATTTAAATGCATTGCGGCGCGTGAAAACTCATTTCTTTAAAAATTATAATTTTAAAAATCTATGTTTCAGCAGAAAACCTATTTTTACTAGTCATTATCGAAAGTTTTAGCCGAATTGAATTAAAAACAATTGTCCATAATTAAATTTAAATATTGATTTTTATAAATTAGAATAAAACCCTACGAGAACAGCGAAGATGACGGTGCTGAATGCGCCTCCGATGAATCCCTCCCAGGTCTTTTTGGGGGACAGTTTGATGAGAGGCGTCTTGCCGAAGAAGAACCCGAACATGTAGGACATGATGTCGCAGCAGACGATCATCGAAACAGGCACCAGGAACCTGGAAGCGATAAATTTACCTAATTTTGCATCGTAAATTGAAGAAAAAGCAGAATAGAATTTAGATAGCCATTGTGAATGCGGTGAAATGTAGTTGAAATTTTTGTATAAATGGTGATACTAAATGCCAAGTATTGCTTTATAGAATTTTAATCGTTTTGGAACTGTTGTGAAAATCATCCAAGTCATTCTTCTAAAAGCGTCAAAAATAATCATTTAGTATGTGTTTAGAAAGACATGATAAATACAAGCTACACATATATAATAATATGTGCCAAAGTGAACAAGTAACCAACTAAAAATCTAAACTCACCAAATGATTCCCTGGAAGATGTTCTGAATGATGAAAAAGGATTGGCTGACGATCAGCAGCAGGGTGATGTGCGTCCAAGCGAACTGCAAAAACTTACTTTTAAAAAATCAAGAAAAGTTATTAAAATCTAATTTGTGAATTTTACCAGCGAGAACTGCCTCATGTAGTACCCCTTCCTGAGCGAGAGCACGAACCAGACGAAGCCGATGCAGTACAACGAGAAGCTGATCAGACGGTGGTAGGCTACCAGGAAGTGAAGAAAATTCTGCAAATATCAATCATCTTTAAATTTAAAAAATTGATAAGTTTAAAAATCGTGTCTAATTACATCTTAAAAGAATAAGAATTAGTGATTCAGTGGTATTGGTGTTTGCTCAGAATTATGCAGAGCTATATTTGTTTAATTTCATAAGTTTTAACAGAATGTCAAATCGATTTCGAGGATTATAAGCCCAATAATCATGATGTGTTAGAAAATAACTATTCCAAAAATAAAATATTCAAGAGTTTCATAGGTTTCACGAAAGCTTGAAATGAGATTGCAATTTAATAGATCTCATTTTGTTTGTGTTAATCATACGAGAGTATCAAAAATCCAAAACTTCGTGAAATCCAGAAATTTGGTAACTCGAGAAAATTGATAGTAAAAGGAAGGAAAAACTCACATCCTTTCTCAAAATGATCGCCCAATAGTCGATGAGACTCTCTCCGAAGAAGAAGTAATTGCTCGTCACCAGGAAATACCTGAAAAACTCCAATTTACGCCAACTTTTCAAGAAAAAAGTTACGATTTTTAAGGAAAAACATTTTAAAAAGTACCAAGAAAGCGCCCTGAACCAAGGGAAATTGTACATGCGATACACGGCCAGACCGATGTTTATGATCTCTTGGAAACACTTGAACTGGATAAGAAATACCTGGAAAATAACATTTTTAAAATATTAAATTTGCTTTTGAAAAACTTCTTCATAATACAAAGAAACAAATCAAACGGTTTTTTAAACTTCTTCATAATGACGAAAAACTTTCCAAGATTTTTTTTTGTTGAAAATTTAAAGGAATTACCAAAAACATGAGCCAAGTTGTGCCGCGATTGACGATGTACGTGAACGAGGAGACCATGATGATCGTGAACACGCCGCGCACCACCCAATTGCGCCATCTGAAACGATGAAATCTTCATTTTTCCAATAATATATTCAGACGATTTTCAAGAAATTTGGAAGATTGATCATAATAACTGAATATTATTGTTTGATCTGATGATAGAATTCTGGAAGAAGTATCAATTCAAAATAAAAGCTGATTTCCTTTGAATCATTCCAGGAGTTAGAATGGGGGCCCACAATACAACGCATATGCAGCGATACCCAATTTGCATATTACACATGTATTGCAAAATGCATAAATGCCCACGATTTTGCATTTTATCTAGTTTTCTGAGCACGTCTCATTTTTACGGACTTCTGCAATAAACTCTTCATTTCCCATGCGTAGTCGAGCTGTTTCGCCTTGGGGTGAACCTCAAATACACAAGGTATAGACGACCAACCAGACACGTTCAACCCGCCACTTGTCAGAACCAATACGGACAGTGATCGTCACTGCCGCATCACAAGCAAAAAATCGGATCGGGAAATCACTAAACACTGACGGGGGTGTCTTTTCGAACCTATCCTGGGGAGAAAAACACTTCCATAATCAAGCTCAGGTATGTTTCAAGAAATATATAAACGTCAAATTGGGTGGTTAGGGGATTAGATATAACACGTGAAGAAGTTTATCAAAATTAAATCTGATTTTTTTCTACCACTCATTCAAGTACGTTTCAAAAAATTCATTAAAACGATATAATTTGAATACTTTCGATTGCTTATTTAATTCCCTCACATTAAATTTTTTTTAAAATAAGAATATCCACCTCGGCGGGAGCGGCTCCAAAATCGAGTCGATCATCGTGCCCAGACTGCCCGTGTCCTGCGGTATCACGTTCTTCATCAGTCTTTCTAGTCTAAATTCGAGAAGTGTTACTTTTAAAAAATCCAGAATTTTACACCAAACAACATAGGGAAATCAGTCGAAAATGCTTCAATATAGTAATAACAAAAGGATAGATTTTTGAAACTACAATTCTCACAACATTCTAAATTTCGAGTCGGGACAATTTGTATCAAAATTATTTATGATCTCCCACTTAATTTTGCTATAAATCGTCCACGGCCACGAAATTTCAATTTACTAACGATTCTCTCCTATTTGGGTTAGGCTGGGCTCCGTCACTGTAATTTTGATCTTTTTTATTAAAAATTATAGGACTTCATATTTTGGCAAGTGGAAAGAAAATGAAATGATAAAATTTCAGGCAATTTTATATTGCCGTTTTCGTTACAAACGACTTATCCGAAAAAATGTGAATAAAGATCGTTTAAAATTTGACCTATCCTCATCCGGGTTGATAATCGCATCCATGTCGCTCTCGTCAGACGTCGGACGAGTCAGCTGAAATTCAAAATAATTTTTAAACAAATTTTTCATCCCATAAAAATTTCATTTTTTTAAATTTGCAAAAGAAGTCAATTGCAACCTCCGAAAAAAATCATTATGCTCCAGAGTTTCAATGAGATCATGAAAGAATAGACAAAATTGATATCGAGAAGGAATACGGATCAATCTTCAAAAACAAATCAAATACTTTTGAAAAGAGGATCACCTTTTCCCTTTACCAGAAATGTTTATCTACAAAAGTTAGTTTTTTAGAACAAAAAAATTCAAAATAAAGAAAAACTCGAACCTCTTTTTCCGGGACTTTTGCACGACTTGGCGACTGTCGACGCTGCCTGAGGTCGGGCTGACTGGGAGCGGCCGAGCCCTCTTTCGGATTGTCGTCGCTCATTTTCTGAATCCACGAACATCGTTATTTACAAATTCCCGACAACGAACACTGTCGTACGATGTCAGAATTCAAGAATAACGACAACGAAAAGCAAAATATTGTCTAAAACGTGTGATTTCAAATAGAAGAGTGCAAAGATAAAACTCTGCAAGTTTTTTGTACCAGAAAGGAACAATGAAACAATCAACTTTTTTCTCAATTTGATAATCAAAGAGTTAATGTTTCGCAAGAGAGAAACAAAAAAGGCATGACCCGATTTGATTTGTAAAAATGGAAAGAAAATTATCGGCGCGGTTTGATAAGTCTCAATCGAGGTGAGTAATTGATATGAGTGTTATGATAGGAAAAGTTACGCGAAAATCGAGAAAAAAACTAATTGATCGTATAGAGGAGGCAAAAATCGACGACTTTCAAAAGTTTTGTTAGAAAAATCGAGGGGAATCCACTTTTTTCGCGATTTTACCAAATCTGGCTAAAAATTTAACAAACTTTCTTCAAGTTATTGACGTTTCTGGAGCAAAAATAAGCGGGAGAAAAAATTGAACATTTTCCTGCAAAAAATGGCAAGAATTCAATCTTCAACCAATCGGTTAAAAATAGACCAATTGAATTCAAAAATCGTATTGAGACTAAAAATACCGATTTTGCAGGGTAGAATTGTTTTGTGTGACTCGAGGAAAACCTCGTGGCGGTAGAACAATCAATGAGTGGTGTGCATGGCACTTGCAGAGTGCTGCATTGCATGACATGCCTTTGCCTTGCGCCTTCTTTTTTACCCCTTCTCATCCTTTCTGCGCCCTCTTCTCGTCCAAACACTATTTCGCGCATTTTATCTTCTCGCATTCGCCTCGAATGCGACTCAAATTGGCTAAAATCCGAAAAGCCCCTTAACATTTGAGCATTTTCAGAGTTGAGATGTTGGGGGAAATCGATAAAAATTGAAATTTTTACCCAAAAACGAGAAAAATTAGTCGACGAAAGAGAAATGAGCAAAACCTCGTCGATTCTTTTGGCTAAATCTGGAGCAAAGGTAATAAGAAGCGACGGCAAAGTCGTAGAGAAAATGGGAAGAGAGCGGGCAAAAGCCGCACCGGAAGTCGGCTAATGAGCTAATGGCGCAATTGGGAGAAGAACGAATTCCGAGAATAAGGAAAATCGGGAGAAGTCATAAAATATTGAAGTTTTTTTTCTGTTCTCTATACATTGCAATAAAAGGGGACTTTCTTGTGGATTATGAAGGCTTTGAGAAGCATGAAATTCTGTCGCTTTGCGAGAATCTCATTATCGTCCATGATATCTGTCAGGAAAAGGTTTAACGGAGAAAGTTTTCATTTGATTCTGAAAATTTTCCTTGGTTCAAGTTACAACATTCTATCTCGGCTAAACTAATCTAGGCGGTTTTATGAAACCGATTTTTCTATTCGCAAAAATTTCGTCGAATTTGTGTACTGCTCCCCCGAAAATTCGTCCTTTTGATTTCCTTTTGTTCGTCGGAGTCGTTTGTTCTCGCATTAAAAATGAATTTGGTGTTCGAATTTCTCCTCGGTAAATTTAGCAGGTAAAGGTTATCGTCGGTTAGAGATAGAGGTAAGTCGTAGAAACAATGAGATGCGGCAGAGAAGAGAAGATAGAATTGAAGTATCTCGAGAGAAAAGAGAAAGGGAGAGGATAAAGAGAAAGAAGTGGAAGAAAGAAAAGAAAAAGGGAGAGAGAGAATGGCTAAAGCCCCTTCAGGCGGCTATCGATCGGGTAGGAACAAGGCAAAGAAATGAGTGGAAGAGGCAGATGGGTGGTCATTTGACGTGCTCATTGCCAACAGAAATTTGTCGTTTTTTCAAAATTTTATTCCTCCTAGTTTTAGCCGAGTTTTCTGTTGAATTTTATTTTGAAAAAAAATCTTAATTTCATTTTTCTTGAAACTAGAAAATTTCTATCAAACTTCTTGAAGGCTTCTCCTTTTGCATTTTCCTCGAAACTTTATAGTCTTTCTAAAACATATATATATTTTTTTAGGAAGACAGGAAGATGTCTCGAGATAGGGATAGAGACAGAGATAGAGATAGGAGTCGAGAAAGGGATCGATCGAGGGATCGACACAAGAAACACAGAAAACGACGATATTCTGATGAAGATGAGCCGTTTTCGAACTGGAAAATCGGTCTGGTGATTGGCGTGATCATCGTTTGTTTCGCTGTGCTCTACCCGTCGCTCTTTCATCCGCTACTCATGGGATTATTAGGTTGGCATGAGTTTCATCCAAATCATATTTGATAAAGGCCAAACTCACATCAATGAAGCTGTTCTAACAATTTGATAAAACTCGAACAACAAGCTTTTCAAAAGACTTGCATAATTCCCAATATTAGTGGTAGTGAATTTTAGGTAGGAAAGAACCCACTCCATCAGCAAACCAAAATCGACCCCCGGTTCATCCTGGAATGGGCACTAGACCCGGCCCACCTGGCCATGGAAGAGCCGACGTTCATCCGGCCATGAGGATGGCTGCCGCTCAGGTATTGCGAAATTTTAGAGTTATTGAAATATCCCTCGTATTTTAGGCGGAAGGCCATTCTACTGGAGGAGGTGGAAGAGGGATGATGACCTGGCTAATGCCATTGTATACAGTGGGGGTCGTCTGCTTCCTTCTGTATACACTATTCAAGGTAGGGAGGTTTCATTTACCAAGAAAATTTCACTAAATTCGTTTAGTCGAAGAAGAAGAAGCATCGAAAGCGCCGAAGTGAGTACTCTGACGAGGAGGAATCGTCGAGTGTCGAAGACGAGGATTATGAATACGAGGGAGATGGCAAGGGAAAATTAGGCAAGAAGAATCTGCGCAGTCTACAAGAGCGACTACGTCAAACTGAAGAAGCGATGAGCAAGATTCTCGAGCAGCTCGAAACTGTTCAAGCTGAGGGGAAACTGAATCTCGATGAAGCTGTAGGACTTGTTCTCTAATAAGCCATTCATGCATTATTTTAGGCAATGGGCAAGGCTTCGACTTCAAAAGACCCAGAGCAGAAGGCTATCACAGAAAAGAGCGAGCAGTACATCAACGACCTTGAGAAGGCGCTCAAGGACTTTAAGGTTAACTTCAATCAACTTACGATAAATTCATACCAACCTCTCGTCGTGAACTATTCCTCAGATATTGAACAGTAGATCCAGACGAGTTGAATGACTTCATTTTTGCAAGTTTTCTCCTGAAACCCAACGAATTTCAGGTCTTATCCGCTGAATACGATAAAGTGAAAGCAGGTCGAAGGAACGATGATGAATCTGAACAGGACTCAGACGAAAATGAGGATGAAAACAACTATGCAGGAAGACTTGATGAGGATCACCTAGAAGACGTATCTTCACTGTCGGAAGAAGAAGACGACGAGTATGAGAGGGAGAAGAAGAAGGTAGCAAATTTGTTGATCGATTAAAAATATGGGAAGATCTTGAGAAATAAGCATTAGAACCAGGGGTGCACGAATTTCGAGTTCGAAAATTTTCAAATAAAAAATTCGCGCACCCCTGGTTAGAACAGAACTTTGTGAACAGAGTGATCCAGTCTCACTAGAATTTTTAGAGTTCAAAAGAAAATTTGTAGAAACATCAACTGAGAATATCGCTTCATCATCAATGGCCAGCACTAATTGTTATTTCAAGCGAAGCGATATTTAGTTTGTTTGACCCCTTACTGACAATAAAGCAAAACGGTCACGCCCCAGTTTTCCAAATTCGCGGCGCGCATAAATCATCGATATCAGAGTTATCGTTCACGTGAAGAAGCGCAGAAATCTCAGATCGCATTGATTTTCTTTCCAAGAATTAGTCAAAATGACTTATCTTCAGAGGAAAATCGAAGAACCCGAGAAGGATCAAGATTCCGAAGAAGAAGATTCCAAATCAAAGAGTCAGCCACCCGAGCAACCAGAAATCGTGCCAAATCCCGATTTGCCAGCCGAAAGTGTCATACGAAGCAGTGCATCGAATAAAAACCAGGCCAGGAGAAGACCGAAGAAAATCGCATAAAATTCCTGAGCAATATTTGCTCTCCTACTCAGTTATTATTGTGCAGTTTATTTTTGTTGAGATAGAGGAAGCGTGGCTAAATTGCTAAGATTTTCAGATACTGACTTCTGTAACTTCCTCTATCTCGAAATAATTTTGATCTCGTCCATGTGAGCATAATTGCCTTTTCTGATATTACGCCATAAGAATTTCATCATTCATAATAATTTTGCGCACCTATCGATTGGGAAGCCATAGTCACTTTGTCGTAAATATTTATTGTTCCCAAAAGTGTACTTCTAGTCGCTCATTTTTATCATTTTGTCAGAAAGCAAGGATCTAATTGTCAAAGATTACAGCCGCTGAATTGAGATTGAATAAATTTTTTCTTCACTTCATTTGATTTTTTTCTATTTTGCATACGTTATTTTTGAAACTGTCATTCGTTCTTTTGGGAAAGGTAATTTCATTTACTAGCTTGGTTCGGTGTCGTCTTCGCTCGCTTTCAAATAAGTCGGTGAGAATGGGGAAATGCAATTCCGTAGAAAATTCTTGTTCTTGAAGACGTCGAAAAACCTTCAAGTGATCATCAAGCATCTTCCCAGAATCTGTCTATCACGATGTCCACCTCTCGCTCGCTAGCGGCCTACTATAAGATCATGGGTATTGTCGACAACTCGATTCGCCAGGCCGAGTCGCTACTCAACGATCTGCGCGACACGAGTGTTTCGGCGGTCGACAGTTTTAGCGATGGTATGGATGGAATACGTGAAAAAGAATGTGAAATCTTGAAGTTTGCAGTCCGAACGGCGACCACCGCCACCAAGACGATCACCTCGTCGTCGCGCGTGTCGGACGCTGGAACGGAGACCAATAGCATGGAAACGCGCTGTCAGACGGCACTCAGCGGCGAATGCCCCTCGGCGATATACCCTATGCCTCAGTCATCCGCACACGAGTCTTCTTCTTCCGGCGCGTCCAATGTCACCCACAGCTTGTAAGAGTATTTGAATCCAGCGAACAACTGCATTGGAGGAATTTCATAGAAGATCTTCGAAGGCAATTACGATATGAAATTCCAATCTGTCAATAGGAAAATGCCGGAAATCCGATAATGAGTTGCTTTTCCTACGCGACGTTAACTGCTGAAGGCTGTAATGTAATTTGTTATTGATAGCTCCCGGCTTATCCCTCTCCAGTGGTGTTTCCTTTTATTATTTCAGTCTCGAAGCCATACCTTCAATGATGACTCGAATTTCAGCAGCGAGTTCCCACCAGCGAAGATCATCACCATTTCGAAGATGCGACGAGCGACCGAGTCCTACAATAGGAATCCAATAGCGAACGAGGTGTCTTGAGCCCAAAGTTAATCAATCAAAGCATATTTCAGGCGCACTTCTCCGCATCGATCGCCCTGAAGCGTCCGTCGGTCTCATGTCTGGACAGTCAAATCAAACTCGACGGCTATTTCGACGGCGCCCAGCTCAAAACGCTCACCGTCAACGGCGAACGCTACTTCGTTCGGAAGCTCGTAAGTCTTTTGAACAAAGTCGTTGAAAAGCGACATTTTTTTACAAAACTGACTGTGGTGACCTCAAAATATGTTTGACTATCGTTTTTCAATATAATTTGCGATGACTTCTGAATTATAATGGCTTAACGACGATAATCGCCTAATAACCATTTAATAGCTTCAATATTTTCAGTAAGACATCGCCAGCTCCGTGTTCCCTTCCTCACCTCTCCACACTCCACACACGCCATCAATTAGTTCTTTCGATTCGAACCGTATTCGTGCTTCACGCGGCAAAATTGCAACCATCAACTCGGGACCCAAACCAAACGCGTCTTCATTTTCACGAATAAGCAATGAGATATGCACGAACCGAGCCAACGTCAAGATTTTTATCGACGCATATAAAGATAAAGCCAAAAAACTTGTTTATTTTCTGTAAGTCTTGAAAATCCCATTCACTTTCACTATTTCAACGGAAGCGGTTTATCGACTAGATTGATCTTGCAATAATTGGCAGTCGCAATGCAGTCCTTGGATAATTTCTCCATTTCAACGATAGTGATTTGGTTAGCTCCGGAGTGTATTGTTGGATGTGGAATGTAGAGAGTTTTCTGGGGACCAGCGCTGCTCCAATAACGCCCAATCATGAAATTGTTAACTGAAATTTTGTTTAATTTCTCGAGTCAGGGCAGTCATCCAAAGGAGGTATTTGTTCAAATAATTCTTTTCAAGGATTATTTTCAAAGTGCGAACTCTTCAACCAATAATTTCCACTCCATAGTCAATCATAGATTTTTGGAAAGTTCGGAATGTCTTGAGGACAAAGAACTTAGATAGGAAAAAACTCTCCAAACTGCTCGAACTTATTTTTTTTAAATCGTTAATCACGATTTTCAAAAAAGCTTACCATAAACGAACCCTTTGCCCCAGTTCGATAAATCGATGTAGGTGTCTTTACTGGCATCACTTAGACTTAAGGTTCCGATGAAGACATCGCCAGGAACGAACATATTATTCTGCAATGTACTATTTACAATTTCGCTATTTGCATAAAACTAACAGACGGCTGCTGCACTGCCGATAAAATGTTGTCGAGATTTATTGTTGACACCTTCCAAGTGTTATTCCATAGATCGCGAACGCCACTCATTTTTTGGTCGTTTATCATCATGCTATTGCCAATTAGACCCTATTTTAGACTGATTTGATGAATTTCATTCAAGAAAATATTAAATCCAAGTTTTCAAAAAGTCTCTTTTATTAGTTTACTCGTATGGAATAAAAAAACATCTTTAGCGGTCCTAACTTTTCAGCGCACCATGTAGAGATAATTTATAATCAAATCAACTTCAAGCTACCTTGCTTTACACAACTATGCAGGTAATTTCACGAAGTTCTGAAAAATTTCATAGGATTGTTAGTAATTCTACCTTATGATCGATCGTAGTTTCCCAAGTCAATCTTCCTTGATTTTCCACGATCAATTCAAGTTCATCGCCAGGAGAAACAGAAGGCAGAAGCAGCGTACTAACTCGGTGAGGGTGGTAATTCGGAGACAAAGTGCCCTAAATGAATTGGAAAAGTTGCCATTTTTGTAGAGAATCATTTATACTCAGACTAGGGAACATTTTTGTCAGACGAAGATAAAATGCATATAGGGGAAGGTCAAGAGCAAAATCATAGCCTTAGACTGTCTTGCAGAAGCAGAGTTTTGGTTATGGCCGATTAAATTGAAATTCGTTAAGAAAGTATGCAAAGAATATGTCTCAAGGCGTTTTTGACGATTCTGTTTATTCTCGATTTATAGATACCTACCAAGTATTTATTGGACGACTTTTCACCGTTTATATAGACGTAGCAGAAATCTTTACACGCACTGCCGTTTAATGTAAATCCATCGCCAAAACCATCATGAATTACCGTCTTATATGATAGCAAACCGAAAGGCTGATCCATCTATTTTTGAAAATTCTATTATTCTTCGGGAAAACCGTTCTTACATCCTCAAAAGATATTGGCGTTTCAGAAACGTTAGTCTGGGTAATGAGAAGATTATAGTAATCGTGTAAATTGCCCATTTTCTGCAGAGCAACTCCTTGTTGGGAAAACATTCTGAATTTCAACAAATTCTCCTGAAGTCTAAAAATCGAAAAAGAATCAGGAAAAATTTGATCATATGCAATTTAAAAACAAAAAATCTCATCATTACTCAGGATCTTTAGGCTTATTTAGTGGCTTATTATCCCAGTTGGAAAGCGTTCCGATGAAGTCCCGTACCACGTCGTATTTATCCGTGGAACCACCAGCTTCCGTCATTGGAGCAAGGTAATCGTAGGAGGTTATCAGCTAAATCTTACTGCTTCACGAGAAGTTGAGGGTTGAAGGCGAGTTATGCCTCAAAGAGGGTGAGTTATATCAAAATTTTGGTACAAATCGCCTTCAAGTCAAGTTTTTTTTCTCATGAACCTACCCCTGCAGCGTACTCCGCTCCGTTCCACCATTGAAAGTTGGTGCCCCCATGAAACATGTAGAAATTGAAGCTAGCGCCCTTCTCGTACATCATACTTATCATTTGTTTTACTAAAAATTCGATTTAAATAAAAAAAACAAACAAAAAGGTAAAAACATACCCATCGAAGCTGACGAGTCGCGCATTTCAAGCTTATTCTCACCCCACGTCTGATACCAACCTGCAGGGTTGCTGATGGGCCCAAATTTTCGGACCCGGATCCGCACAAATTTTCCAAAATTTTCACTCTCTGGACCCGATCCGGCTTGGTCTGACCCGCATTTTTTGGATCTGGGCCGGGTACGGGTCTAGGGAGTGAAAATTAGAAACATTTTTGCAGGCCCAGGTTCGAAAATTTGGGCCCGTCAGCAATCCTGCTAACCTGGATAATACTCGCTATTGACCAATGGACCGCCTAAATACTTCATTTTTAGAGTCTTTTTGTACAGGGTGTTTCAAGTTTATCTACCCAATTTACTTTTTGAATAATTTTTATTTTTATCCAAATTGAGTACGGTTTTTTTTGTATGGTACTCTCCTTATCTTATGATTTTGCTTGATATAACTCTTGAGTCGAAACCAATTACCTATACCCATAAAACCGCCTGTTTTTTTTTTAAAAGTAAATTTTTGATATCTAAGAAAATTTTCAAAAATTCATAACTTTCTATGTGTACACATTTTAGAATAAGTTCTGGAACGAAATTTGTTCACCATGTCATTCTACACAACATACTGAAAGGAGGAATTGTTACAACGTCATTTACGCGTAAAGGAAGTACGGACCGAAAAGTCCGCAATCAAGACGCGAAAAGTGCGCATTTCTGTAAAAATCGATATTCAAAAAATTCTTATTTTATTGTCTAATAATCTATGGGCTAAATGCTGTCGAATAAAAAAAGAATGACCGAATTTGGTATAGAAATAAGAAAGTTATGAATTTTTGAAAACTTTCTTAGATATCAAAAACTAGCTTTTCAGAAACACAGGTGGTTTTATGGGTATGGATAATTGATTTCGACTCAAGAGTTACATCAAGCAAAATCATAAGATAAGGAGAGTACCATACAAAAAAAACCGTACTCAATTTGGATAAAAATAAAAATTATTCAAAAAGTAAATTGGGTAGATAAGCTTGAAACACCCTGTACTTCACTAATTTACAACAATAGCCAAATAATCATAAATGCTGTTAAGTAGCTGATGTTTGTTAACTTTGTAAGATGTACAAATTATGTGATAAAATAGCCACGTTAAAATGGATAAAAATAAAATAAGGGAAACTTTTACTGACTTTTATTGTTAGCTAATCGCTGTATCGCAAAGTATTCGTCAGCTAGCAGCAGCCCTCGTTCACCGAAATCGACAGTCGCAAAAACGCCCTCGGTTTTACCGCATTCGATTGCTTCGGGAGGATCAGCTGGAATATCAAGATATAATTTTATTGTTTCGAGAAAATCATTAATGTCAAGGAGATTTTCAAATTTTAGTTTAATGCACGAGTCGAAAAGTAACAGGGTATTTTATCTAAAATCTAGAGAAAAAATAAACACTTACTTGTAAACAATACAGCATCATTGCCCAAAAGTGATACCGCTTTATCCCTTAGCGCGTTTTTGTAGGCTTTGTCGCATCCGTATGAGCCATATTCGTTTTCCAGCTGAATGAAGATCAACCTTTCCTCATTTTTTAAAAGTTTTCTACTTGTGTCATAATAATGGGTCCTCCGTTATTCCAAAGCTGAGGTTTTAACATCGGCAAAATCGTGCCCCACCACTTTAGGGCTGCAGTCAAATAGCTAAAAATGAACAAAAAGTCTAATTTTTGGGAGAAAAACCCACTTAGTTTCGGAACTTCGCAGCTTCACTGCCGGATTTTTAATAAGCCAATACGGTAATCCACCGTTCTCCCATTCACCACAAATGTAGGGTCCAGGTCTAACGATGACCGCTAGATCGTTTTGCCCGGCGATTTCGAAAAATCGTGTGAAATTTTTCTGGCCGTCAAAATTGTAGCTAAAAACCAGGTTTATATTTTGGAACTATGAAAATTTTCCCACTTCCCTTCGAAAGTTTCGTGGAAATTCCAGGGTATGTAAGTCTGAATGGCATTTAGACCTGCGGCGCGAATCGCCTTCAAACGCTCCTCCCACTGATCGGGCAAAGTCCGGAAATAGTGGATCGACCCGGAAATGTACCTGAAATTTAATTGATTATTGTTTACCTTTGCATCTTCTACCTACTGTCACACCTCAGCACGTATTAAAATTGAAAGATTTTGAAGAAATATAACATTTTGATGAAACTTATCAGATTTAAATACCAAAATAGCTAATTTTTGTTGAAAGTCTCTATAATTATAAACGACTTTCTCCAGACTAGCAGAACGTAAAAATATAAAATATCATTGAAAACTTATAAAAATTTTAAATCTAAAAGATTACCTGAAAGGTTTTCCATCTCTGACGAATTGATTGTTAGCGTAATCGATGTAGAACGACCGATCTGCTATTAGAATCTGGGCAAAGATCGATAAAAGCAGAATGGAAACTCGCTGAAGCATGTCCGGAACAAGGTCTTATCAAATAATGAAATTTTGAAATTGATAATTAGGATTAGTGATTGCGTCATTAGAAGAGAGCTATCTGGATTCAATTAGATTAGAAGAGCTGAGAAACGTAGAAGGTACATTTTAGCCTGTGTGAAAGGAGTTATTGTGATAGTGAAATAGTGCAGATTTACAAAACATTCTTCAAGTGTACTTCGACGCAAGTCATTGATTTATTTCTACAATACTACACTACACATTAAGCATTTCAGAAACGTATGTAATTTTACATTCTAATAAAATTAAATTTTTATTATCTCAAGCTCTAAAAATGCAAAATTCTATAAATCACGACTAATAAAAGTTTGATATGAACGAAAATTTGATGTTTTTTTCAAGGAAGGCAATATTTTTGGCATATCTTAAAATTGATGTAAAGCAAGAACTCGACTATCTCATAAAAGTCATCACTGATTTCATCACGAATTTCAGAAAATTCAATATTTAACTAGAAAAAGATCTTAATTTTCCTATTTAGAGCAAGTAATTTTGACCTGGGTGATAATAAAAAATGATAAAGAGTGCCCGTTCTAAACTTTGATCTGGGAAACTTTTAAGACTTTTAAAGGATATTTAGAAAATTGAAATAAAAACTATTTGGTTTTCTTGGTTTCTTTGATAGTCTTCTGACCAGATAATCTTTTCCAGAGACCGTCCCAGATGTCAGCGAAAGCCAGAGTCCCGGCAAACACCAAAGTCGCTCCGACCCAATGTTGGACTGAAAGTTTTTGAAAATTACTCTAATTACCGTAATCTATCTTTTTAGCTTGCACAAGTTGAAGATTCTATAGTGCAAAATTCGATGTTTTTCAAACAATCCAAATTTATAACTTAAACTTTTCCAGTACTTGGGATGAAACAATTTAGTAGAAATCAATTTCATATTATGTCTTTCTAGAAACCTACACGTGAAAGGATTCTGGAACCACCAAATCGAGACGATCAGAGACAAGAATTTGCGCAGCGTCACGACCAGCGTTACGGTGAGCGATTCGACTTCGGATGTCAGCTGATAGACGAATTTGATGCAGTAGTACCTGAAATTATAACTATTCAGCTAGAAGACACTTCCATTCGAACTTCTTTAGAGGATAAAATTGTCTTATTTTTCATTCCTTTTTGCCCTACGAATAACTTCTGAATGAGAAGTTAAAAATTGCATAACACCACAAAAAAGAATTATTATCATCTAAAAAATAGTTCAAATATGTTTCAAAAAATTCATTTTAGCCAAGATGTGTAAATTTCATGATAACCACATTGTTCCAACATTTAAAAATAAAAAAAAATGAAAAGCTTACTGTAAAACGCAGTTGGCGAGTAGGTTCAGCCACATGTTTGGAATCGGCACCGAAATTCCAAAGAGTTCGTGGGGGCTTTGCTAAAAAGAAGAAAAATAAACGAAAAATTTATGTTTCAAATTTATCATTTATAAAAAAAATCTATAATTTACCGAAAATCTCTCAGCCGACCGCAAAATATCGGATCCCATCAAGGCAAAGAACGGTAGGGCAGCGAAATGCTGAAATTAAAAGAAAATGAAGTAAGAAATGACAATTTGAAATAATACGGATAAAAGGTGAGTTAAAATTTAAACTAGTTAGTTATTATTGTAGTTGCGAAATATAATTATGTTCAAAAGAAAAATCGGCATGATATGCAATTATCTTTATAGAACTTCATAAATTTGATAGGTTTCAAAGAAATCAATAAGAAATGCACCGAGCCAAAAGCAATTTATTTTTGTTTTGGCAAGATTAAAAAGAATTACCGTAACAAACATGGCTTCAGTCGGGTGCTTTCCGTATTGAGCGTACATTCTCTCTTGACAGATCGCCATGTATGCAGAGGCCAACAGAGCAAAAGTCAACATCGAGATCCCTGAAAATCAGTTTCACAATGTAACTTTTTATGCATGTTTCAAGAAATAATGATTAGGAGGAACATTATGTGTGGGGCGATTAAAGACACCTCTAGACTCGAATTCATTTAAAAATTCTAACCGAAAAAACAATCGTAGGTTTCTCAAAATTTGAAAAATTGTCATTCATTTCGCCACCAATAGGAAAACAAAAATAAATCCCACCTATGCACCACTCATAGAAATGCTTCGAAGCCTCTTCGTACGACATTTCAGAGTCCTGAAATTCACCATTTTTTAAATTAGCATAAATACCGTACCCCTTGATGACTTGTCGCCAGTGTACAAATCACAATTCCGAGAGTGATGGCGATTACGGAGACGTATTTTCGATAAGAGTAGTTTTTGCCTTGAAGAAGCTTCGTCAGGACCAGACTCGCTAGGAGAGAACCCTGAAGAGATTTTTTAAAATTATTTTCTTCGGAAAATTATAAAGATTAAAAAATATATATATATTCTTTCTAACTAAGAGACGCACCGATCGAAAAATGATGTGGAGCGGTACGGGAACGTGGTAGTTCAACGCTTGGTTGTTGATGACGTTAACGATGAAGAACCAGAATATCACGGCGCGGTAGCCTCTGAAAAATTCAAATTAAAAACAATAAAAGCAAAGATAAGTTTTCTTTGGAAATTTCAGTTTGTTTTCAGCAAAATTTTCTTCAAAAATAATAAACTTTCTAGAAATTAAGAAAAATACCGCAGTGGAATTTTGTTGGGCTGCGTGAAGAATCTAGACGTGAAAATGAGTCCCTGTGAAGCGATGAAGAAAAACGTCGCGAACGTCATTAGGTTCATCGAGGAGGGTTCTTTTCTGAAAAAAAAAATGAAATTATCATACGAATTTTAAACATTTCTCTACTTTGCGATATTTTCGACGACGATCATGCAGCCCATGCAACTGCCCAGCGTGCCGACTATCGCTTCGACCGCCGACATTTTGGTCTGAAATTTCAAAATTTTAAAAGTGGGAGAAAATCAGGAAATTTTTCAGATGTGAAAACACTAATTCGAAGATAAAACGACGATATTCAAGATTTTTTTAAACTCTTCAAAAATTTTGAGAAAAAATTGAAAATATTCAAAACAAGTGAGATATGAAACTACTATTTCGAGAAGAAAAAGCGATTCCAATGAGTTTTGAAACGTAGACAATTCAGAAAATGAGCGAAAGAGTGGAAAATTGAAATAATGGCTGGAAGATGAAAAGGTTTGAAAAGAGGCTGAAATTTCCGGAAAACGAATTTCGCACGTTTTATAAACGCGTCTCGACTCCAAATGTTGTAGGCATAGTTTGTGGCCGGGTACTACGTCATAGTTTGGTTGGGTTGATACTGATCAGTCAGAAAATCGGGAATTTTGCAATCGATGATGAAAATTTTGAAAAAAGTTTAGAAAGCCGTCTTGAAATCGAAAAAATAAAAGAAATAGATGTTTGCGTTTCAAAGAAAAAAATCATTTTTATTGATGATTAAGGAAAATGCCAAAAACACTCTGAACTTGAAAAAATCACGAAAAGCGCGAAGAAAAAGTAAAAAATAACTAAGTGTCGAAAAATAATCATTCAAAACCGAAAAATGTGTTCATTATCGATTTCCACACTGGCTGAATTGTGATTTCTCGGTTTTTTTCTGTGTCTTTCTCGCCTTTCCATTCTAATTGTGGTCTTACGATTAGTTTCTCAAGGTTTTTGTTGGTAGGGGTAAAAAGAATCCAAATATAGGAGGTATACGATAATGTTTGTACACTTTTCAGAAAATCTCTTTCTCACCTTTAGATTTTGCAAGTTTCGAGTTTCGATTTTTTCACAAGTTTTAGCAGGATTTTTCCTTCAAAAGGTGCTCATTTTTTGGGAACGTCGTACTCACATTAAATTTTGGGTAATCACATAAAAGAGTTTCTAGCCAAAACTTTTCCATTGATAAGGGAAACTTCGATTTTTTCCCATTTTTCTTTCTTTTCTGCTCGTTTTATTTCTTCTCTTCAAGTTCGTCTGGACTTTGCTCTATTTGTGTGGTGCTTTTTTCGCTCGAGAGAAACTGATAAGTTTGCTTGATTTTTGGTGCTCGATTTCGGCTTTTTGCCTTAAATGTTGCAAAATTTTTCTAAAAATTCATTTTCTTCTTCGAAAAAATTATCTTCGACTTTCAATTTGTAATCTTTTATTCTAACTTTTATCATCTTGCCGGGATTTTTTAAATGAATTTGTATATTTTCTTGAAAATAACATTTTTTTTCGAAAAATTATGTATGTTCCGATTTTGAGGGATGATTTGTTTGCTGATAATCGGTCTGATAGTCGTCGTCCTTCTATGGAAATGGCTGGACATTCGCTCTGTCGACGAATTGAAGCAGGTGGTTGGACTACTCGTCAGTGGGAATGGACAGCACGTTCTGTCCAATTTGTTCCAGGTTTGCGTTTTTCTTTATTTTTAGCAAAAAGTCTATATTTTTGCCATTTCTTGTACAAAACTTCGATTTTTTAAAGAAAGTACATTCTTCAGGTCGACGAGCAGTCAAAACGACACGGCGGTGAACTAGTCGCTTCGGTTTTGAAGGTAAACATTTGAATTTAAAGAAAGAAATTTGATTTTTTAAAATTATTTTAGGCCCACGATGTGAAGGAGATATTCGTACTGTGCGGCGGTCACATCTCGCCGATTTTGGTAGCATCCGAGAAATTGGGCATCAGAATCGTCGACACAAGACATGAGGCATTTTTTATCTTTTAAAAACAACTATGTCCCAAAGAAATTATAAATTCTTGCAGTTATTATTTTTGACGTCACTTCCTTTATTTGACCAAGAAAATTGAAAAAAGTTTCAAAGGATTGATACATTCTTTCACTATGTCTTGCAATATCCTGCGATACTGAAAAATTTCTATAAGTTTCAAGCAATTCACAAATATCACTGAAAAAGTCGAGTTTGATCAACCGGGTGATATAATCAATATTTATTTTTAAAAATCTCAGGTAACCGCGGTTTTCGCGGCCGACGCCGTTGCACGTCTTCGCCAGTCGATTGGTGTGGCCGCTGTTACTGCAGGTAAAAATACAAATTGGGTCCGGAGCGATTTGTAACAAAATTTCACCGAGAATTTTTTTAAAATCGTTACAAAGTCGATTCACATAAGTAAATTCTTATTTCGATCTTTTTTCAAATTATTGTAATCTTTCAGGCCCCGGTTTGACCAACACAATAACTGCAGTGAAGAATGCGCAAATGGCTGAGAGTCCTCTTTTGCTGATTGGAGGAGCCGCTCCCACTTTGTTGAAAGGAAGAGGGGCTTTGCAGGTGGGGGATTTAATGATTTAATTTTGGTGAAACGCTTCAAGGGATTCGTTTATCAGTTTTTATTGATTTGAAGATTTTATTTAGTGAGTTTGATGGAATATCAGTAAAAGGATCATCACCGACTTTTGAGCAGTTTATTTCATGCAGTTCTGAAACATATATTTTTATTCATTCATCCCTGAAGATTGAATCCTAGATTTATCGAATTTGAAGATGACAATCTCATTTTATTTTATCTTAAAACCTGCATCAACTAATGACAGTTCATTTGCAGGACATCGACCAAATGGTTCTGTTCCGACCGCTCTGCAAATACGTCGCCAGGATTGAACGACTCAGGGACATCGTGCCCACTTTGAGGCAGGCTATCAAGGTAACATTTCAATTTGAATTATTTTTAAGTTATTTGATAATAATTAGCTTATGAAAAAGTATGTGTGTGGGAGAGTCTGCCAATTTTCACTACATTATAATAAATGGATCTAGTTTTCCAAATAATAACTTCATCTTTCTATCTTTTGCTTTTTTTAAATATTTTGTTCAGGCAGCAGTTTCCGGCTCCCCTGGCCCTGTGTTCGTCGAGTTCCCCATCGACGTGCTGTATCCGTATCAATTGGTCGTCAAAGAAATCGGATTTAACCCCAATGCCAAAGGATTCATTCAGGTTATATTTTTTTTCTATTTTTAAAAGTGCAGTACACTAATAATTTGTGACTGAAAATGCATTTGAATAGGTTTTGAAAGATATTTTAAATAATCGTTTTTTGGAAAGTTCAATTTATTGTTGTGTTATAAGTCTATGTAGATTTGGTGCTATTTGAGTATTTCTTGAAACAATTCGAATTCTGAAAAATATTTATAGCATTCGGAAAATGTTCTAAGATCCTACTTTCCAGAAAGCCCTGAACATCTACCTGCGTTGCCACGTGTCTCGTCAATTCGGCTCTGCATTTGCCGAGTCGGACATCACCCCTCTGCCCACATCGATTCCATTGCCCGTTTCTGATCAGGTAGATTTTTGGAAACTTTTATTTGGGAACGTTTAATTTAGAAACTATAGTGAACATGAATTTTGAGAAATTATTCATTTTTTTTTTAAATTTACTTATAAATGGCTTAACAAAACTAGAGCTAAGTAAATGATTAGGAGTTTTGTGAATTCTTTGAAACATACTTGAAACATGAATTTCAGAGTAAGCTTATTTAGATTTTCTCTTGAGATATTCTACAAAAACGTTCTAGTGCACTAGTTTAAAAGAAATATATTTTTTTAAATGTATGAGTTCTCTAGAACTTACAAAAGTGATGACTTTTCATCTTTTCAGATCTCCAAAATCGTATCTCTTCTTCGTAAGGCCAAGAAACCTGTGATTCTTCTTGGAAGTCAAGCCACCCTGCCCCCGATTACTCCCCACAAACTCGTCAAAGCGATCGAGGTAATTGAGTCTAGATAATTATGATAATTAACTCATTTAATTAGGGTAATTAAGTAATTCTTTCCTTAATTAGGCAATCGGCGTGCCAGTCTATTTGGGTGGAATGAGTCGTGGACTGCTTGGAAAGGACCACTCCCTGCAAATGAGACAGAATAGAAGAGACGCTTTGAAGGAGGCTGATTTGACCATTTTGGCAGGTGATTAAGTTTGACTAATTAAGCCGAGATAATTATGCCAATTAAATGGAGAAATTTGGGCAACTATTGAAATTTCAGGAACGGTGTGCGATTTTCGTCTTTCCTATGGACGTGTGCTGTCTAAAAAGTCGAAAATTGTCTCTATCAACAGAAACAAGAGCCAGTTGACGAAGGTGATTTTTTAAAATTATTTGTATCTTCTTTATTTTTTAAATTTCAGAACGAGAAAGCATTCTGGAACGCGGACGTCTCGGTGCAGGCCGATGTGGCGTCGACTTTGGTCCAAATTTCGGAGCAACTTTCTCAGGTTTTATTTTTTCTAAAAGTATTTTTTAAAAATATTTTTAAGGAAAACCGTGAAGACGTCTCTTCCTGGGTTCAAGATTTGCGCGAAAGGGAAAACAAAAAGGAGCAGGAAAACGAGTCGAAAATGTCCAACAAAATCATCGACGGATACGTCAATCCGCTGTATTTCTTGGCCAAATTGGATAAGGTTCGATTTTAAAGCTTTTTTTCGATTTCATTGCTTCAGAAGACAACTCTTATCGTGGTTAGATTTCAAATTGATTTAGATGGTTCTTCGAAAACATTTCATTCATTTTTTGCAATCTTAAATATACTAGACATTTTTGGCGTCTTGTATGTTGAACGAGGTTCCTTTCTATTTATAACGTTATGTTTCCTTCATGGATCTGCGAACTATCCCAAAAAACTGATATTTTTCATTCCAGGTTCTCCCCGACGACGCCATCCTCGTGGCCGATGGTGGTGACTTCGTCGGTTCCGCAGCCTATATCGTCCGACCTCGCGGTCCCCTGCAATGGCTCGATCCAGGCGCGTTCGGCACTTTGGGAGTTGGAGGCGGATTTGCACTGGGTGCGAAGGTAAAGCTTTTGACGCTATTTTAATTATTTTATATTTTTCTTCCCAACTAGGGCCTAATGTTAATAAGCATCTAGTATCTTGCTATTTTACATAGATTTTTGAAACATAAATTCTACAATTTTGTAATTTATCGAATTCACATATTTCTAAAAGTATAATTGATCAAATACGGCTATTATCTTAATTTTATTTTCAAAAGTAAAGTTTCTTTAGATCGTCCCCCCTAACAAGCCGGTGTTCATCATTTGGGGCGACGGGTCGAGTGGCTATTCGATAATGGAATTCGACAGCTTCAAGCGACACAAACTGCCCGTGATTGGAGTGATCGGAAATGATGCCTGCTGGACGCAGATCGCCAGAGAACAAGTGCCCATGTTCGGCAGCAATGTCGGAGTTGAATTAGCGGTATGAAGGTTTTTTTGTTTAAATACTATCGACAACAGAATCTTTTGGGTTGTTCCTTTTGAGAATTCTTTCTGATGAGCAATAATTGAAACGCACTGAACGAGTTTTCAAAGATCGAATAGTTTTTTTTTTTTTTTTAAATAATTTTTAAGTTTTTTTTAATTCAATGTTGATGAAATCTAAGATTCAATAATAAGTCGATCTTGAAACATATCGAGGCAGAATTTATTGTTTTGAGTTGAGAAAGTTATGTTTTGAAAATGAATTCAGCGTTTGCGTTTGCAGCATTGTTTTTGACATTTTCAGTTATAAAAGGAATTATTTGAGACTTATCTAAATTTCAATTTTCAGCGCACCCACTACGAAGACGTCGTGAAAGCGCTTGGCGGATGGGGAACTGCGATCGAAGAGAAGAACATCGACGAGATCGAGAAAGAGCTCAAAGAAGCCGTCCGAGTTAGCAAAGAGGTAGGATTGCTGATTTATGATTTTTGGCAAACATTGAAAACTCAAGCCCATTTTTTAAAGAGTTTAAAAATTATCAAATTTTTGAAGAAAACATTGTTTTTTCCTAAACAATAAAACTATCAAAAATTTCTTTTAGGAAGGCCAATCGGCTTTGATCAACGTTTTCATTGGCAAGACCAACTTCAGAGATGGATCGATTTCGGTCTAATTTTAAAAAAAAAAAGGGCCACTTTAATAAATTCTCTAAACTAGCCCTAATGTTAGAAATTGCGGGATTTATCGGGCAAATTATATGAATTCAGGTAGCTTAGTCAGGAAATATACATTTCTTATCAATGGCCACAATTTTATCTTATCTTATCAAAGTCAAAAATTTAGGAAATGACAGTATTTTACAGCAGTTTGATTTCAGTAATTTATGTACTCTTGCCTATTTATTCACTGTTTGTCCTTGCAAATTCAAAAGATTTGTGCCTTTCTCTGAAAATCTCTAACAATCTGAAAATTATCGAAAAGTGATATTTTATTGACAGTAGATAGATAAAGTTTTATGGAAATTTAAAGATTTGAAAATGATGATTATTTTTTGTCCCAAGGTTCCTCTGTCGTCTTTCGTAGTGATCGATGAAAATGACAGAATTCTTTTTCGTCGCTTTTGTCACTAAAATTCTATCTTTCACAAAAATAACTTTTCCAAATAGCGAACTTAGAAATAATCGACTATTTCTCTAAAAAAAAAAACAATCTAACTTTTCCCAGCTTTTTCAACTAATTTTTAGAAGATAATGCTACTGAAATTGAAAAATCGGTAAACTTACCGACAATCTGCCTGATAGTCGCACACGAGACTGGGATGGAGACAGGCCGAGCCGTCCCCGCAGAAGAACCAGGCTCGAGGACAGGTCACAGAGGGACGACGCTGTTTCACCGACTGAAACTTTTTTTCTTCTTCTTCTAACTGTCGATAAAAAATGAAATATTTGCTGGAAAGTGAAATAAGACGACTATTTGAAATTGACCAAAATGAAAAACCAACGTCCAATTCCAATTCTGAACGCCTTTACCAAAAACCTGCAACATACATCAGTATGTTTTATTTATTCCCCACCCTGTGTTTGGATGCAAACTTGAAATTTAATCGCTTTGATTATGCAAAAGTCAAAGAAGGCTAGAATTAGTCGTAAATTTTTAGACGCGAAATTCGGTTCTATGATAATCCATAGATTATGAGTGAAGATCAACTTGCAGTCTACAACTTTTTTCTATATTTGGATTTTATTTGAATAGTTGTAAAATGACCTGCATTTTGCCGCGTTTATTGCAGACATGCAGGATTTCGTCGGAAGTATCGGGACAATCGACTCTGCCATCGCACACGAACACTTTCCGGATGCAGGTCAGACCGTCCAAGCAGCGAAACGAGTCCGGAGAGGAGCATCCGAAATAACACAGGTAGATTTTTGAGTTCTTTTTCTATTCTTTTCTTGGAAAAGTAATATAGGAGTACTTTTTTATGAGAAAAAAAAATGTTAAGACAGTTGAAGAATTTCAATCTATGCACTTGCGATACTTGGATAAATGAAAATTTTTGAAAGCATTTAGTCTTTACAAATTAGTAACACTGGTGCGAGTATTCCAAACTCTAACCCTTTAAGTTAGAGTTCATTTTGAAACTTACTTTGGCAAGGGAGGATATTCATCATCAGCGAAACAATAGTAAAATAGCAAAGCTAATGATACAAAAAGGCCGAATTTCATGTTTATGATAGACCATCACGATAGACTGGGAGGAAAAAATAAACTATCAGATAAATTTTGATATTTTTAAAGATTCGAGGAAAAAAGCCAGACAGGGAAGTTTTCGGAAGATAATAACTTTTGATGTTCAAAAATCAGTAAACCCGTAATTTTGCGAGATTTTTCAAGTGAGCATACGAAGCATGAAATTATTTCTGCAATAGTAGTTTTTTGAAAGTGAAAAAATTTCAAACTTTGAATAGATGAAGTTGGTTCATTTTGTTTCCTAAACTGTCAATAATCCCTAAATCAAACATTTTTCGACTCCTGTAAATGTCCTCTATTTTTCTAGTCCATAGATGAAATCACCAACTACTTTTACTGTTTTGAATGTGCTCTAGAAGTTGTCTCGCCTATACTAAAACATAACCAAATAAAACTGGCTGTCATAACTTTTATGGATAGGTAGCAAAAGAAGAAAACCATGTTTATGATAGGCTAGGCACTCAATTAAAGACCAAAACCTTGTTGGCAACCTAATGTAAATAACGGAAATATCGAATTCGGTTTTGAAAGAATCCACCTGCCTTTTTATTCAACATAAGAAATTTTGATTTGGCACGGCTCGACACGATTTCATCATAGTTTAAAATTTTAACCTTTTTAACTGATCATATTTTGACGCTTTTCAATATAAATTCTCACTTACGTTTCATAATTCGATTAAATTCCCTTATGGTTTTGAAGCTCTGCTCGTGTTTGCGTTGAATTTGAATACTGCATTAAAGATCTCTACTTTTTTCGAAATTGCTACGAATTTGATGACTCAAATTTCAAAGGAGATAAGCTTTATCTTTACTTAGATTTGAAAATATTGAATTAGGTAATCCTTATGTCAGGTAGAGGATCTATGGTGCAGAAATTTCTAGTCAAACTTTGAATTTTTCGATTTTTCTTGAAAGTTTACAAGATCTTGACGTAGTGAGACTAGAAGTAAAGTCTAAACTTGTCAATTTTTTACGTTAATATTTCAAGAGTTTCCTAACTCCCCGGATGTTTTGAGATGGATAAAGGGCTGGATTTAATCTTGGGCTTCAATTTTGAAGATCTTAGGTTTTATAACTTTATAAGATAGGATAAGTTTTACATTCTAGAATACCTTTGCAGGAAAAAAGACATTTTTCCTTATTCTCATGCTTTTCTGAAACTTATTCAGACGTCGACGTGAGTTCAGTGTTTGAATTGAATATTCTCTCTTTCGTTTAGGAGCCTTTCTTTTTCAGCGTAAAAATCGGTTACTCAATATTCTAGTAGGTAAGAGAGGCTGAACCCCTTGGGAGGACATGAATTATAAAAGTGCGGAGTTCTAATTTTTCTCTACTTCTTGAAAATTTCGCCTAGACTCAGACCTAGAGAGGACTTTCGTTAGACTGTCCGTGCGACCTACCCCCTATATATTTTCTTTAGAGCTTTTATATCGCTAACTTGCCAAAAACGAAAGTTGGATCATCATTTGATGACATCATAATTATAATTTTGCTCTTGCGACCTACCCCCCGTATATTTATTTCGTCTGACGAAAATGCCTCCTAGAACTGCCTAGACTTATTTCTTTGATAATGACTCTTTTCATCTTTCTGCAATTTACGTCTAAAATAGGCGCTCTAATAAAAAGCTAGGTTCTGCAAAATTTAGAGAGTACTGACTTTGAAGAGAATGAAAGGATTTTGATAAAAAATGAGTAACCCTCTTCGACGGTAGAGAATTATGCAAATTTTTCGAATTATCATCCGACACTAAGTCGGAAAGAGCGAAGAGTGAATTGGATGAAATATCGATCGAAATTTTCGATTTTCCACGAACCTACTGATTTTTTTCACTTCGAGTAAAAATTTAGTTGAAAATTTTACTTTTTTCATGAATTCGCTCCTTCTAATTTACGGCTCATTTTATCGGTCTCTTTTTGAAGTTTGAAACAAATTCGCCAAAACTTTGTTTGTAAACACTACATTTAGCAGAAAGCGCACTAATCTACTCTTTTTGCTTTTGCCTATTTTTGCAAATTTCTTTCTCACCCGGAAAAGATTCTAACCTCGATAAAATGTTCTAATTCTTGAACTCAGTTTCTAAATCTTTAGCAAAATCGCAACTTAATGCTATTTTTCAGGTCCTATTAGGTAATTTCCGGTTTTAACCGGATGAAGTACATCTTTAATTTCGATGTCAGGCATATTTGATCCCGAATACTGTGTCAGTCCCAAGAGGTATCGATTTGTGCAGGACGACTTGACAAAGTAGGCGAATTTTACGATTTTGTTGTTTTTCTTATAAACTGGCTCTCTCTCGCCTATACGAAATGCCTTTGAAAAATTTAGCAAATGATATGGAAATTTTGAGGCTTATTTTTTGAATGAAAAGATTCATTACATTGAGTTTTTTTAGTGAGTTTCGCAGATAATAATATTTGATCTAGATGCCTATTTTTGATATGCAAATTTGCTTTTTACTCTTCTCGCATTACCCTATCTAAATTCTTGCTAATGACATGCCATTTTTGAAACTTATCTCTAAAATTTGTTGTATTTTCAGGATCCTCTCCTCATATGTGTTCCCTGTGCAATTCGTGCTCGGCGCCCTGGGAAACAGTCTCAATTTGTGGGTGCTCGCCTCCGACGAAATGCCTAACATCGCTAGTGACTTAGTACGGACATTTTTTAACCTTAAGCATTTTGTTCACTTTTTCAAAATTCTTTTGATTTTTCAGAACTTTTTCATTTTCATTCAAAGAGTTGACTTTTTATTCATTTTCCCCTTTCAGAACAAAATATATCTTTTAAAATATCCGAAAATACGACCCCAGTAAAAATGTGCCATGCAAAGATTTAGATTTTTGCTTTCAAAAATATTTTGTTCAGTTAGCCGCAGTCTCCTTCTGCGACCTGGCCTTCCTCCTGTCGATGATCCCGCACTGCCTTGCTTCATTCGACGTGTTCGCCTTTAACCATTCGTTCCGCGTCTTCTATCTCCATACGAAACAGCACATCGCTGCACTTGCGAATTGGATGTCGGCAGCGGCGATTTGGTGAGCATTTTTCTTGAAACCTCGAAAATTATATTTTTGCAATTTTTTAAAAATTTTAGAAAGTTGTTAGTTTCCATAGAGAAATGCGATTTTATTAGACGAAGAAACATGATTTCAAATTATGCAAACGTTCAAACTTATACTATTATTTGTAATAGTTTTCGGCAAAAGTTAGCTCAAACATTATTCAAGGACATGCTGAAATTTAAAATTTTTGAAACCTAAGATAAAATTTGGTTTTGATTGTTACTTTTTCCGGCTAATTCTCGCAGTCGCATTGGAGAGACTGTTGGTTGTAAGGAACCCACTTCGCTCAAAGACCTACTGGGAACGAGGTCGGATGGCTTTGGTACTTAGCTCGATATTCTTTATTACTGGTGAGCATGTTTTGAAGGCTATCATAATTTGTCTACAATCTTTAAATCAACTGAACATTGAAAGGAATATCTGAATTGTCTAATAAGATAATTTTGAAAACATATCATCTCTTCTTTCGTTTTCCTAGCAATTGATGGAGTAGTGATTGGAGCTTTCTACAAGTTCTTATAAAATATATCTGAAACCCGTTCAAATGTTAAGAAGATACGAATTATAATAAAAGGATTCAAGTATTCTTTTCCTAACTTCAGGTATCCTCACTCTCTATCACCATTTCGAATGGGACTGCACTATCATGGAGATTTGCAACAAGCGGCAAATTGTCGATCATTGTCAGTATTCTGGCAGACGACATTTCAGGAATATTTGGTTGAATGCTTCGGAGGTATTTTTTCAATGTTTGTTTGTATTTTTCAAAAATTTGAAAATTACCCTATTTTTCTAATTTTTATTCCATGTTATGTCGGATTTTTAAAATGTCTTCTAAAATTTATTATTTTCAGATAATTCCCAGCGAAGCGCGTACTGCCTATTTGAAGATATCGACGGTTGTTAATGCGGTTGGGGTGAGTCTCAGGAAATTTAGAAATTTCAAGCAAAACTCATGATTAATTCGAGAGCTTTATTTGATGAATAAAAAGCATCAATATTTTTTCCAGATCGTTCTTATCCCGATTTTACTGTTGAGCCTGTTCAACATCTTCCTGCTTATACAGCTGAATTTTAGTCACGATCCGCATTTGGACGGTAGCACTTCGCACCGATTGCAAGCGGTAATTTTTTTTTTAGAAGTTAGGTATTTTTGAATGAAAACATGAGCGTTCCTTGATTGAATCAAATGATCTAAAACTCGTACATAATTATAATTCTTTGGAAACTTATTCAATCCGTCTGATATCATCTATAGTTTCTTTACTGTAATTTTGAAGAACACTGAAGGATTGACCAATCTTTTTATCGGATCCAATATCATTTTATTTTCTTTTTGAAACAGTAATTATGAGATAATTTCTAAATTTGTTTTCATTTTTTATTTCAGCGCCAACGCCGTCGAGTGACGATAACCGTAATCGCGATCGGAGTGGCGTTTTCCCTGACGCACGCTCCTTCTGCACTTCTAGCCATCTACGAGCTCTACGTCGGATATCTTTATCTCGGACAAACCTTCTACGCATTTATGGCGTAAGAATTATTTTTTGAATATTTAAAATTTTTGAAATACAATTATTAGTGGACTGACTGATTGATATGATTCTTTTTCCACGAATTAAGATATTCACTTGAAAATTCGAAATACGTTTCAGAGAATTTTGAAATTGCATTAATTAATTCCCCTAATAATGAATGTTGAATTGATATTTGAAAAATGAAATAATCAATTTCCAGATTGACGAATAGCTTGGTGGTGACCGGGAAAACGATCAATTTCATCCTATTTTGCCTGTCATCAGAGCATTTTCGACGCAAATGTTTCTTATTACTTCTGAGGAAAGTTCCAAAGGTAAAACGTAAAGTTTTTATCTGAAAAATAAACTCATTTTTAAATTCAAAAGTCCAGAATAGTTGAATTCTGCACAAATTGCAATATTTCGCACATACCAGGCATGAAAAATGAAAATGATCCCTTAATCGTTGTAAAACTAGGTGATTCGTTGATTTTCAGCTCTCTCAAAGTTCACTCGGAAGACGGTTGACCGCAAATTCGTCGAAAGACACAAGAAATAACTCCATGAATAGGTTGAGGTCCAGAAGGTTGGTTTTTTTCATTTTATAAATTTATATACTATTTTAAAATGTATTATACACGTTCCAAAGCGATGCTTTGAGACGGTAGAAGATATTGAATCAATTCTACGTTTACGATTTTCAAAAATTATTTTATTACTGAGGAAATGATAACTTATCAATCGAAATGATAATATTGGTATTGAACATTGAAAGAAGGAAAAGTCTGCCTCACTTTTGCATCTTTTCTTACTCTTGCAAAGTATGGCGCACTTCTCATTCATTGTAACTGTTAAATCGAGTAAAGTATGGATGAAAATATGCAATGGCGCATAAACGCATGTATGTAGAGACTAGTCGTCGAAAGTACATTGAAAATCAACGACTAATTTGCGCTTCACTCTGCGTACCTTCGTTTACGCGATTTGACACATTTTTATTCACTTTACTCGATCTGACCGAAACAATATAGAGAAACGGCAGCTTCTGAGCACAGTCCGTTGGATGAGGAGCGGATGCCTATAAATAGCAGGGACAGTTTGAATTGTGATGCAGCATCAAGGAATACAAGTCAAAATCAACATCAACATGAAAAAAGGATATCAAAATCATTGCTTACTTAGTAGTCCAAAGTAGGTTTCACAATTAAAATAGTATAGCATTAGAATTTTGAAGAAAAAATTGTGGAATTTACGAGTATTTGATGAATAGGGTTACATATCAAAGGAAAATAAATTATTATAAATTTCAAAAATACCATAATGAGGATAGATATTGATAAAGAAGTGTATTGTATCGGTAAAACTTGCCAACTATCAACAATTATGAATAATTTGAAACCGATACAATATGTGTGTTGAACCCGTAGAATGTTTAGTTTTGTAAAATTGGAAGAATGATGAGAATCAGAGGGAATACCACGTAGGAGTTGATGAGATCAGAAAGGAAGATTTTTGGTAGGAAATTTCAAAATAATCGATAATTTACAATATTGCATTGTTTTGATTTGCAAGGCATTCTTCGATCATTTCACAAATTCAACCCTACCTGAATAAATTTTATCGTGCATAGAATCATTCTTTCTTGCAAATCAAGGATAACTAGAACAGATCAAACTTAGCAGGCTTAAAAATCGGGTTCGAAATACGAATGTCGTAATGTTTCTAGTTTATCGTCAATTTCGAACCATAAAAATAAATCTGAAGACTTAGACAGCACTATTTTGTTGTTGCAACGAGTTTCGGGCAGTACGAACTGACAGAAGCGGGGAGCTTTGATGATTGGGAGGAAGGGAAACGTCCTCGGAGACACAGGACGGAAGTCGTCGGACGTGGGCCGAAGGGGAATAGGCAAAGGAAGTTTTCGCGGTCATCACTGATTTCGAGTGGGTACGGGAGAATCTGAAATAAAACTACTTTTAGGGGTTTCTTGATTTCTCAGAAAATCTCTATATTTTCTATTTAGAGGTCTAGGTTTTCTCAAATAGTGAATAATCTAAGAATTTTTTAAAGATGATCAAGTTTTTGGTTTATTAATGTCTCATAACGTTTTCAGTATCGGCTTCTAAACCACTTAATATTTGGGAATAATGCAAGACCTATTTGAAAGAAGTTCTATTTTCTAGACTTGTATTTTGCAAATTCAGACCCCTCCACAATTATCTTCATGCTCTAAGCGGATTTTTGCATCTTGACATTAACTCAACTTCCTCCTATAAATTTTCCAAAATTACTCCGCGTAAACGTATAATTTTCGGTTGCTACGCAGTGTGTGCACAGTCTACAATCTAATTAGGGCGTTCTCGTAAATTAAACCTGACTTATGAAAACTGAAGTTTGCCCTTGCAAGGGAGAAATGGTTCTTATCTTTATGTCGAAAATTGACGTGATTATATCATAGGAGATAATGAAATTTGTAAACAAATATTAGAAGTTCTGGAAAATTGGATCTAGGGTCAAAAGTTCTATCTTAGATAGTAGCATAGGTGCAACTTTGACCAATTTTATTATTTATATCAATATGATGAAGTTGTAACTCAAATAGGCAGTGCAGTACATAAATTAGGTTTTCTGCCCTATGCTTTATCATAGAAGATATTATGAAGCAGTTTTATTATGAATATGTTCATACGATGGTTGTAGACAGAGGAAGAGTGACAGGTAGAGACGCAAAGTGAACAGCAATTTTCTTCTGAAGGTAGCTGACGTTAAACAGAAGAGAACCTGAAAAATAAGAATTTAATTGATTGCTAGGTCGAAAGATCAGAATAATTTATGAATGACGGAATATCTTTTTTCTTGTTTTGGAATTGGCTTCCGTTATTCACAAATGACAACAACTACTTACAACGTTCAACATTTTGCCGGTCAAGACGAGTTCGTTCGCGAATATTGAGAGTTGGGCCAAGGTCCTGGAAATACACAAATTACGCCTTATATTGTATTAAAATTGCGAAAAATCTTCAAGATGAATAAAGATGCTAGCATTGTCTTTCACCGTAAATTGATAGAATCAACATTTCCAGTCTAGAAGACGTTTCTATTGACTACTCCCTTACTGTGTTCGTCCATGGAGGTACTGTAGCAGGAATATTAGTGCTGAAGGTCCCTGAGTGAGGGTGAAACAGGTGATGATCGCCAAAACTGAATGAGTCACACGTCTTTCCTGCTCTTGAGTTGCGCCGCACTGCGCCGAAAGGTTGACGAGTTGCTGCAATTTGGACGGGGTTAAATTCGGGCAAGTATTAGGATACTTGACTTGAAGGATTAGAAGATGAGTCACTTTTTGGACAAGAATAGCTTATTTATTTTTGATATGCCAAATTGAATACGTTTCATTTGAATCCTTTATAAAATTGAGCCGATTAGCCCTGAGATACTTTCAATGCAGTGGCAGTAAAACTAAAATGATTCTTTTATTTTTATGTTTTACTTTAAATCTATAAATTCGACGCACACATTTTACATTTTTTAAAATTTTTCTTCCAGAAAATTTCCATTAAATCTTTGAAAAGATGATTTGCAAGGTTCAAATTCCAAATTAGAGACTGGAGCATCTGGTCTCTATTCAAATCTCGACCATTCTGTTTATTCCTTTGTGTTTTAGTTATTTTTCCGACATTTTCAGAAAATACCCCCGCCTGCTTTGGATTGCCTTCTTCATTACAGCAAATGAAGATCCTAGAATGCTTTAGTTGGCATTTATCTATGGAAAAATTGTCGGCGTCACTTACTTTTCCTATTATTTTAGATAGGAGAAAAAGAAAATTGCCCATCCATAAAATCGGGAAAAGTTTTATCGTGGAGTATGCATTTTATGCAAAAGACAAGTACCTAATCGAGTGTTTTCTCGACGTTTTTTTGCAAAGAAAATAATTCTAAACAAATGTACGCTCGAAGATTTATGAAGCTTGTTTTCATGAAAAAATCTCCTATTCAGACGAGTGATTTCTGAGAATTAGAAAATATTCTATGAGTTTTTGAACTTGTATCTTTCAAAATAACATGATTTTTCTTGAGTCATGGAAAATAGTTGCAACTTCATGCGTCTGTTCAGAGAAAGGAAACATCCAGCGATTATGATGTCAAAAATGGAGGTATGTTGATGTTGAAAAAGGAGCATATTTTCCGAATATGAGTTTTTTTTAGAAAGGTCAGGTTCGGGGTAATTTTTCGAGGGCAAAAATTACATGCTGGCTTGTTTTCTTGAGCTATCTTTCGAGATGCCACGAAGGATTTTAGGTAAGAAGCAAAAAATGACAAAGACATTAGACGAACGCATAGCAAAGGGTACATAAGAAAGCGATGAATTCTCAAGGCGATACATCAAAGAAAATATGTTAGGCGAACAAGGGTTCAGAGATTGGACGTGCAGGGTTACTTTTCTGGAGTCAATATCAAATTTGATTTACTCTTGATTCAAACCTCAGGGATTAACTTGATTTTTTTTATATTTTTTATTAAAAATATGCTTCCATATCAAAATTTCAAGTTCATACTTTTTTTTTGAATTTTATGATTGCTGAACATCTAAAATATGATCTATTTTTCGGGCCTTCAAAATTTCTTCCTAGACACTCACTCATGTGAACGATCAAATAGCACAAACTAACAACATGCTAATGAGCCATTGCACACGAATGAAGATCCGCAAAATCTCGGGAACTTTTATGTTTTTGTGCAATATTAATTAGGCTTGTTGAACGAGTGCCACATCCCTGGGAAAACGAGAAGCAAATTCACATTTGCAAACAACCACACGCACGGGGAGGCATCGATAATTGAGTTTTGAATAAAAACAAACGATTTTTGGAAATACTAGAATTTTTGGGTGGACTTTACATTTCGCAAAATAATCTAATTGCGCCACGACATTTTGTCTATTGTACTAAATTGATCGTTTTTCGTTATGTAACGTAGGCTTATTTGTGGAGATAGCATTTTATACAGACAAATTTTTGACAAAATATGGATAAGAGATGAACGTTTTCTCGAATTTTTGATTGATGAATAAATATAAAATTTCTAACCAACCTCAGTATTCCTTCTCTTGACGAGTCTGATCAGGGAAATGTTCAACAAAGCAACAGCAGTAACAGGAATCAGAACGGCAAAGAACGTGTTTGTCACCAGAGACCATTCGATGTAGGTTCGCATAGCGTTGGAGGTCTTCGGAAGGCGGACCACTTCTGAAAAATCTTGTAGTCACTTCATTTTTTCAAATGAAAAAGTCACCTGCACACATTCCATGAACTTGGGTGTTTCTACAGGCCAATCGAGATATGCAGACGTGAGAGAAATGGTGGTAGCTAGTCAGCATCAACGTTGAAACAAAGATTCCCAGTGATACCGATGCGATTTGACGGGTCTAGAATTTGTTGCCTTTTCAAAGAAAACCCCTTATGATTCATTCTTACATCGTAAACATCTAGAGATCTGAATGGGAATTTGATGATGAGAAGCCGTTCGACGGAGACTGCGAAGACGAACCAAATCGCTGCAGCAGAGAACCAATTGGTCAATGCCCCGAAATGCGCCTTGGTGTAGAAATTGAACACTCGGAACGGCCCGTAGAGTGAAAACGTGTTGAGAGACGCCATGTAGTGGGGCAACATCATGATAAACACCAGCATATCACAGAGCGCGAGGAAGGCGAGAAGGTGGTTGGCTCTGAAATAATAATTTCAACACTTTTTAAATTCATTTTGTAACGGGCATATCAGCTGAATTGAAAGCTATAGTTCGTTTGATAATTAATGATTTTTTTAAACATACGATAATTTTCTCGATTTTAAACATGTGCTCAAAAATCATGTATTTTTTCAAGGAAATCACGGCTCAGACTTTGATGAGGAAGTCTGATTTCGATTTTACAACAGGAAAGTCTCAAGTTTTTCGTCAATTTTAGTGTTTCGCTTGATTTATCATATTTCACCAAAGAACACGGGTAATTCATCATTAAATGCTACATTATCCATCATTCATTTCTTGGTCCTACGACCTTTCGTTTATTTTGCGTTTATGTAATCAAAAACTAGCGTTGAATTTCACGGCATCAAGGACGCTTCATTTCCTTTCGAGATTTTTTCTCGGAAAATATTTAGTTTGACCGAGCATTTCAACAGAATTCAGTGTGTTTATCAATAAATTATCACTTTGATGCCTTTCATGGAACTCTTCAATCCAACATGCATTAATCTATTACATTGTCTCGGATTAAAGGATGAATACCGATGCTTTAAATCCGCGATTTTTTGGACATTAGATATTTTTAATTTGAATGAATTTCTTACCGATTTTTCATGTGCGAACTCAAGAGCACGGACATCGTCAGCAGATTTCCAACTACGGTAACGATGAATTGAATCGGGAAGAGCGACTAGAAATAATAAGAATTGTTTTAATGAATAATTTGAGAATTGTTATTTTAACTAAGATTTTAGTCAATAACTGCACTTTTATAAATAGAAATCGGTATCAAAGTGAACTTATCTTCGTTGAAAAATGATTTGAGATTATGTTTCAAAAATCCTGTACGGGTGACGGTTTTTCAGGATAAAAAATTGCTTATAACCGAAAAAACTAACAAAGTAGGTTAAAAAATCTTATTATAATTAGGTTAAAGCTTATAAAAAAATAAGTATTTCTTGCCTTCAACAAAGTGGCTTCTAGGGGGTGGATGATCATTTCATTCAGCACAGTTTCATTATGACAGCGTTCCCAATAGGGGTTCGGGGTCGGTTTTGTCAGGTTCATCTTAAACCAGCCTAAAATCATCACCAACTAAATAAATCTTAACTAAAATGAGGTGATAGAACGCGAATATACGATTTAAATTCCAAGTAGCTTCGTAGACTATAATTAAAGAAATCTCTAGTTTTGGCTGATTCCGAAAATGTGCAATTACGTCAACTAGTAGTTTTCGTACAATCGTATAGTCTTAAAGTAAGCTGTTAGTTTAAAGGCTGGACTCAATACGAAACAAAGTCAACGACGATGCAAAATTCGTCGATTAATTGAAATAAAGTCGTTCAGTGAAAGTGGACATTTGACTTGAGGCGACTGGTGAAATACACACGCATAATGAGTTTTGGCACATTTTTTCAAATGCAGACAAACTGCTTCTCTCCATCAGTTTCATTGAACTTTGTAACGGGGAAACGCTTTTTCTGGTCCGAGAAAAACGCCTCATTTCCTGCGCCGAAAATTTGCGGATGTGCGAAAAAATGGCGTCCAAAAGAGGATTATGGAATTTTTTGGCACCTCACATTATGTGGAAGGATAGAAGGAGAAAAACGTTTGAGATAGTTCAGAACAAGTTCGGAAAGTCCCTCCGACATCCCTGATTATGAGTAGAATGGAATATGATGGGAATGTCCAAAAATGGGAGAACGCGGAAAAAAGGGACAAATCAGATTTACACCGGAAAAAATAGGCGAGTTAGGAATTATCAGCGACATTTTTATGCGAGCATTTCTAAACATTGGAGGTAATTTTTTGAGGTCAGAATTATTAGAAACGGACTTGGAGAGGTATTTCTAAGCATACGAGAAAAATGGAAGGCTCAGGTTAGGCAAAGAGTTTCGTGGGCTGCAAATAAATCCGAGAAAACGATGTACACGAAAATGTGCGTTGCTTATTGAATATTGCAGAAACATGAATGAGCGTCGGAATTTTTTGCAATAAATTTATGTCTAGTCTATAGAAAAGCACAAATTTGGCTAGAATATGGCACTAATTCGTCATAATTTTCATTTGACATTATCAAGGATAGGAATAGAAAACAGGCTGAAGATAAGCTACAAAAGTTTTGATCGAAAAACATGTTTTTATGCCAATGTCCTACGTCGAATATTCGTAATCAGACATTAATTATTCTTGGCTGGATACAAATTATGTCAGGAAATTTTCTAGGAATTATTCTAAAACTTGGTAGAATAGGTTAGGGAAGTTTTAGGAAGTTTCCACGATATTTTCGCTCAAATATGAACACCCCTATCAAATAACACTGAATGATAAATGAAAAATAAACTACGAACCTATTCTCGTGCAGAATATTTGCAGAAACGGTGTGACCTCGCGAAATTAAAATTGTAATCGGTTTTGTGGTGATTCTAATAGTCTAATGGCTCAATTATGCCGAAATTACGAACGATTATAGGGCGGCAATATAAGTTTTAAAAAAAACGTTCGGTTTCATAGCTAAATGATTGCTAGGTTAGAAAAATAGATTAGAAAAGACAAGTGTGTCTGGGGTAGATAGAATTTTTAAGTTCAAAGATAAAAATGTATCCATGCTAAAACTTACAAGGGAAGTTTTAAAAGTGTTCGGCTCCGATTTGACTGATTTTTCACCGTGGGAGTTTTTCATGACACTGATCACGGTTCTGAAGTTAAAAGTGTAATGGTGGGTTTCCTGGCCTTGGAAGTCCTGAGCGCTCTTATAGTAGAGAATTTAATTTCGTATACAATTTTTTCACTGAATAAAACGTTTTTCGGGATTGCCAAGGCCAAAGAGACTACCATTGCACTTTTCAACTTCAGACACGTCATCTACGCGCTGAAATATCTTTTTGGTAAAAAAATCAGCCAAATCGGAAGCTGACACTTTTGAAATTTCTCTTGTTAGTATAGAAATAAAATTTCTTCGAAAGAACTAACGATATTGATATAAAATCTAAATTTTAGAAAATAATTAATTTATAACCTTCAAGTAAAATATTCATACAAAAAATTCCTATTTGAACAAGCTGTTCAATTATTCCTGAACTTTTGTTCTCTATCAAATATGATGGATTCAGAGAACAACTATTTTTCCCAAAACTTCCTTCATGCTCACAATATAATACGCAATGTTATCAATATGCAACAAACTGCATATTTTTATTGCGAAGAAAAAAATATATTTATTTTTGCGGAAGTAGATTGTTTGCCTATTTTTTGTCAAGTACCGAAAAATCGGAACGGGCATTTTTCGTGTTTTCTAATGTGCACGTTAGCGTGTTTGACATGCTCATCACTAGGCTTAGTCCTCAGACAAGGCCTAAAAAATGGCCCTATCCGCGAACACTTAGGGCTAAATCGAATTTTTTCGGGTTTCTTTTCGCGCCTTAGGTTAGAACTCCGGAAGTATTTTAGAGGTTTCAGACAAAAATACCCCCGATAGATGCTAAAATTGCCCGCATCGAATTTCCTTATTCAATAAACTAGAAAAAATAAAAGAATCCCGAATGTCTGGTCGGAATGTGATATCAGGCTAAAAGTTTAGGCTCAATAATAAATGACTGAATTTTAAGATATGATCAGAATACGTGGTCTAGAATAATGTAAACGCTAATAGTTTGCATTTAAAAAGCGTTTAGTTAATGTGGAGTCGGAAAGCTGAATATTTAGCTATTTGAAAAGCGAATGAGTTCTGACCTATGGACATTTGAGTCAGACTTAAAATAGGGGATAGGTTTTAAAAATGAACTATTTTTTATCTATGGTAGTTTAATTATGAAAAATTGTAAGAAAATATGGATCTATGCCACGCGGACTTCATAATTTAGCTCCTTTTTCTGGATTTGAACGCGAAGAATGGATGAGTTTAAAAAAACTCGGAGCTCAGGGACTTTAACACTTGAGGCACCAAAACATAGGTGGATAATTCATCATATTCGAGGCACATTTTTGAGCGCGATTCGCCCATTCGAAGGATTACGAGGGCTTATTGCTTTGTATGAAAAAATTCGTACGCATCACTTACAAAATTCCACCGCCAACTCTGAGATTTTTTTTCGTGCAAAATCACGTTCTCATAAAAAACGAGTTGTAAATAGTGGAATGTTTACGACTGAATTTGAATGAGTAATTTAATGAGCGTAGTAGAGTTTTTACAGTTTAAAATTTTGATCTCTTTCGAAAATAAAAATACTTTTAAAAATTCAACTTTCGAAGATAGCGAAAGTTTTGGTAGAATAAAAAACGCAATTAAAATTATGCCTGAAAACTCCGGGATTACAAGTGAATAAGAAACGTGTAAAATCGAACGCGCTTCAAACAAATTCATTCATTTCGAAAATTGCTCGAACTAAAACAAATTACGCGAATACGATTAAAATTGTACGAAGCTCAAAGTTCTGAAAATCCCCATTAAATAGCCATTACCAAATTAGAAACGCGCGAAATAAACCAAAGCAAATATTTTCCGAAATTATATCATGAGATGAAGTTTTATAAGCTATAAAACTCTAACGACTAAAATATAATCATTAATAAATTAGAAGAAAGTTGTCAAAATAATTTGAGAACTCGAAAACATCATTACTCATTACTCAGCGAACAAATACACTTCAAAAATCCAGGCACAAAGTAATACTATTGTCCTAGAGCAAACGTACGCGCATGAATATTTCCTCGAGGAACTTTTATTCAATGCAAATACGAGTATTTTTGGCGTCTAATGAAGTGAAACTCCATCTACGTGATAATCTCGATTTAAGTATCACAAATTGTACAGAAGTCTAGCTCGAATTTAGCAGAGTCTAAAAGTGTAATCAGAAAATCACCAGAGTCGAAAGTCCAGATGGAATTTTGATGACAATTTAGGATTTCGAACTATGAAAATGTTTAAAGTTAAAAATAATGTAATATGAAAATTAAATAAAAATAAGAATATAAATGATAATAAAAAACTAAATTCAAATTTAGAATTATAAAGCTGCACAATCTTGCATGAATCATAATGACTTTGAGACCGATTCTCGGTATCTATAAATTAAGTGCATTAGACCACGTTTTCTCCGTATTAAATTAGAATTGTGGGACAATGTATTCTGTGGTCTGATATTCGAAATATCCTGGATTTATTGGCGAAATTCGCGAGGAAGTTCAGACGATATAAGAAATGCACGTTGGTGTTTATCTATGAAAGAAAACCTGGCGAAAAACTAAGAGAGTGCAACTTTCAGGAACATTTTAGGACTTTTCAGGGCATTTTTGCATATTTGATTTTTAAAGCCGGCTGCATGTGTAATGCGCCTTGAAGAAATGAACGCACAAGACTTTCTTTAATAAGCATAAAAGATGCGTGGCTTCCAAATAGAACATATCCTAGAAAACATTAGCATAACGTATCAACACATTATTCGTCAACATTATGGCCATGATTAGAAAAAATTACTATGAAAACTAAAAATAGTAAAAAATTCAAGAGAATCCTTGAAAAATCAAGCATATGGTCAGAAGTTTATTGTTTAGTTTAGATGAATAAAACTAGGAAGTGAAGTCAGACTAAGCATTTTTGTTCAAAATCATATCTACACAAGGCATAATGAATTGTTTCTTTGGTCATGTGAATTTGAAAACATTCTAGTCGTTCATGAAAAAGGTCATTACTTAGTCTGCATTATTATTTTCATGTCTACATATGCAACATTTTTCGGCAAATGAATCCAATTTTCAAACTTTACCCGAAACGTGGGTGATTCAAGGAACTCAAAGACATAAAAATTAATCACGTCGAAAATTTACTAAATAACCGAAAAAATGACAAGTTGGGCAATTTTTAAGCCTTAAAAAGGGACTGGGATCTAAAATTATCCAAATTTACCAAAAATAATGTGATATTTAATGCATGCGTACTCATGAATCCAACCATTTTGCTTCACAAATATATTATATTCGCATAAATGTCATAGGAATAAAGATATGAATTATTTCAGCTTTTTATGTTCGCTATCGGCATTTTATCTTATGATGTGTTCAAGCCACCCAATTCTTATTCAAATAAACAATCCCAAGGTAATAATAACAAAAAATTGCATAGGAAGAAAAAACTATGAAACCTACAGAACAATGTTAGTGAGCCGGGCTTGGGTAAAAGAAAGGGAAAAGTGATTCGCAAGTAAAAGAGGCGGAGTCTTTGGTCATAAAGTCCAGATAAACTAGCAGAAAATGCTCTAAAAGTTGAAAAGACTAATGAGCCTAGAATTAGAAGATTTTGAAAATGTCCTTGAATATTTAACAGTTGATTAACATTTTTGATATTTCGATGAGAAATTTTTAGATGATTGGATTATGACATGCTAAATTTCAAAGTCGAGAATTTCAGTCAAATATAAGAATTCTTGAATCATGTCTAAATCATGAAACAAAAAACATCTATCTGAAAAATTTACCAGAACAATTTTTTCTGAAACCGAAAATTTATGCTTGTTCTTGGTTATTATAAGGGTTCAAAGAATGATCGCGTAAATGTGTTCTTTAGAAACTGCGCGCGCATGTGTTGACGAATTTCTGCCCAAACATATTTCCGAGGATAAAAATGCGCGAGAAATATTCCTTATCCGAGGAAAAACAAGGGACAAGACTAGGGAAAATGCGCGATATGCCTGCCGAATGTAATAGGTTCGCTCTGAGTTGTAACAGACTCGACATGGAAGGGAAGCGGACGAACTTGACATGGGCGTCTGAAAAAGCATAGGTTCTGACAGGCTAAGAACTTTGAGAGATCCTAAGGAATTATCTTCATGACAAATATCTAAGCCTATTTTGAACCGATATCTTTAATTACAGGATTAGGTACAAGCTCCGGATCAGGAAATGAAGTATCAAAGACAATTTTCTGGCTGTATTCGCTAGGCAGTAGATGATAGGACATTTTAGCCATGAATCAAGATGTAAAGTATCTTTCCCTGCTTTAGACTTGTATGCCTTATTACGTGAGATTTTCTGGAATGTTCCCTTCTAACTTTTGGATATGCACTAAATGGGTTTGGACAGAAGTTACATAGGAGCAGAAGGCTATTAGATTGAGATGCATGTTATGGCCTAGGTTGGAGGATGGATTGATGCAAGCGGAAATACATATATCCTATTATAAAACAACTCAAGATGCAAACACATGCAAATTCGTGCTTGGCACTAGGCGGAACAGGTTCGGCAGATCACGAGCAAATCGAGCAAAGAGTAAGCAGCGTATTAGAAATTGCTCTTTGACATCTACTTTTGACATGAGAAAAGTTAGGGTAAATCGGTGCTTGAAGGTCACAATTTATAGTAAAGAACACAGGAAACCGATCATTAATTGTATCGAAGATCCATTTTTGGGAGTTGTTTGTGAGAATTGTGAACATGACTTTCGTAACAAACAACGAAATGTCAGATTCAGAGCTTTCATAATGATTGGATTGGGTCATCTGGAAACATCGTGATACATCAAGTAGCATGTTTATGGACAGGATAAGGTAGATCACAGGGCTTAGGCAGGCTTGTTCAAGAATCACTTTTTCTGGTACAGAAATGTACGGGAATGGATTGACTTTTTGAAATTGGAATGGAGGTAGCTAGATTTTGTACAAGCCTGGACTTGGGTCGAATTTTACTAAGATCGTATAGGAATGGTTGATTTGGATTTTTCGCCACTTTGCCATTTGGTTAGGATAAAAACGATAGGGAACCCCTCTCCACACTATTTTGTAGGACGCGTCGAAGTGACGAAAAGTCCAAATTGCCACAAAAATGAGCTTAGTGTTGACTTTTAGTCGATATACGTGCTGTAGGCGTTGTGAGCTAATCGACTAATCGGCCGAGTAAAGTAACAGTCTGTGGCTGGCTTCGGCAGACTTCGACTGGCCCACTTCCCTCCCCCCTCGCTTCGATTCATCAAACCTAGCGGATGCCCGAATGAGGAAGCAGGCGGGAAGCGAGGAGCGACCCTACCTGCTCCAAACCTGACTGGGAAAAACTCGGTAGCGGGGCTGATTCGACTGATTCCAGCTGGATGAGCACGTCCATTTAGGCTTCAGAATTGAAGAGAAGAGGAGACAACTTCTGTTGATGAAAATGCACACACACACACACACACACACAAAGACTGACTAACGGGTAAGGGAAGGTGGGTAAGTAAAAAAAAACATCGAGGAATTTTACTTACGACAGGATATGGCATAAATCAGGAAAGCAGGTTGAGTTATTCAGATCAGAATATGAAAAAAGACACCGCGAGTATTGCTAGAGTATACTAGTAGAATCAGACAAAGCAGACTAATTGAAGGGCAGCAGGTAAATGAAAATATCTAGACTACTTCCCTGGGTTTGGATGAAGCATGAACCAAGAAAATAGGCTGATGTTATAAATTGCCTAATTCACAACGAGCAGTATCGTAGAATGCATGAAAAGACGCATAGCTGACTAGCCAATTTCCCTTATTACTTGGTCAAAAATGCTGGCATAAACCAGGCTGATTTAATTCCTGAGACAAGGTCGTGTAAATAATAAAGGCACATGAATTCTTGTAGGATTTGTAAAGTCAATCAACCATGGATAAGGTATACGAAATAACAAAAAATCGGTAAATAGATTGTGGGTGTAACAAAAGGAATTTTCCTGGATTTATAAAATTTCTGTTAATTTTGCAAGCTCTGGTGCAGTTCTTGTCACTATAATTTAGAAAATCGAAACACGTTGGTCATATTTTCGACATAGTAATTAGATTAGAAGAGCCTATTTTAAAGCCTTATGATTATCAGTATAATCTAGTGTTCTACATGAAGCTGCAATTAGAATGGGAAGTAAAATTCCCCGAAATAGCGAGGAAATGAGGAATAACGAGTGATTTTAAAGTACGACGGCTTTTTGTTCGATAGATAATTGATACACACACTCGCGTGTTCGCACTTGGAAATGATCATCAAATTACAAAGCAACCCTCGAAATGCGAAAAGGCGCAAAATCGCGAGCAAAAACGCGTACAATTATGTTTCAAACGAATCATTAAGTAAGGTGATAAAGGTCGCTTTGAAAGGCATTCTTTCGGTAAATACTCTAACGAATAAAGATCGCCTCGTAATTATTGAAATGTCACTGGAATATATAGGGACAAAACAAGGTCAGAATGGGAATGCTCTTCCGGGAATTATTTTCGGAGTTGCAACATTTCAGTGATACCTAGAAGATCATTAACTTGAAAAACAAGGATGAATAAACGGATCCAAAAATAGATTTTGCTCTAAAATATTTAGTACCGGAAGAATTTTATCTTAAAAACAGTTTTAATGATAGAGATCAAGTTTCAAAAAATTGCTATTAATGTCTGGCGTAAGTTTAGAAAATTTCCTATAAAAATAGACTTAAAAATAATTTTTAAGAAGTCAAAAGAACAATTTAAGGGTTGCAAAATAAAAAATAAAAAGGCAATAAATAAAACTAGATTGTTTTATTTGATTGTTGCGGTGTGATTTTGGATGAGAAATGAGTCTGAAACTGCTCGGCTCGGCAATTTGCTGCTCGTTTCTTTTCTGCTGCATGTTTCGAGTTGTCCGTGTGCTCTTCGACGTTTTTTTCGCGATTTGATTTGATCGGAAGACGGGTTTAAAGGGGGCAAGAGCCTGAACGACGGACCAACTGACGGACAAAGATGAGATATAAAGGATAAAACGGGGATAAAGGGATAAAGATAGGGATATCAGGGAAATAGGGAGGAAGGATATGATATCAGATAGAGGATTTAAGAAAAAAAATGGAGAGAAAGAATATTATGGCAGAAAAGGTTTAAAGATTATTGAATATCAAGAGGAACAAAGATAGAAAATTTGAACATCAGAAAAATAGAGAGAGAGAGAGAATATCATATCAAAAAGAGGATTAGAGAAAAGGAGAACAAGGTATCACATTTGCATAGATGCCTGGAGCCATTGACATTGATATCAATTTCTCAATATCGATATCCACTTTCGATATAGCGGACTTATGAATTTTATATATTCCGATTTGAGTTTATTTTATCGAAAAATTTAGAACTTTTTAAAGGAAGATTATGCATCTTTCTCAACGAAATTTTAGATGTTTTGAATACTGAATTTTGAAACTTTGTTTACAAAATGACGAGTTATTTTAGATCCGTTATTTTTTCAACCCCAAATATCCGTACATGTTCGTTCTTAATCCATGTAATTTAGCTTCTTTATCTTCAAAATTCAAGATGCACGATACGTACACAATGCGGGATATAATTAGTCGGTAGGTAATTAGATTTCCCCTCAAAACAACAGCCAAATTACTGTAATTTCAAGTTAAATCTAAGAAAATTGAGGTTTTATCTTTGAACCCCGCGCAACGAATTTTTCTTCAATTAATCTTCGGC
>LIAE01006337.1:0-11531 GCA_002287525.1 Diploscapter pachys | reverse complement strand
CTAGACCCTTCACTTCTAGGCATTGTTTTTCAAACTCTCTAAATACTCTTTGTCTTTCGACATAGTATTTTGCTTTTCTCGAGATCTACCATTTTTCAAGCCTATCTCATTTTTGACGTCTCTCTATTTTGATTTCTATAAAAGTGTAGTAATTCAACAGTAGAATCTATCTTGCTCTAGATAGAATTCATAATGAGATGACTTCATATGGCCATAGGAAATTCTTCATTTTCAAATTATTCCTGAGAAGATCAGTCTTATTTTCTTAATATAGTTTTTTTAGGGGTTACATTACTCTTTCTAAAAAATATTTTCTTTATTAGACTTTGCAGGATTTTTTAAAGCTAGAATTCCATAATAATTTTTGCATAATTTACTTTGCTTTTCCTTCGATCTTTCGAAATTTTACCCATATCCAAACATTTTCCAAAATTATAATATATCATTTCTTCTAGAACTTCATTATTCTCTACTAATCGTTACCACGAAATGACCGTAAGAACGAAGATGGCCCCGGCCGAGGTGTCGGTGAAGAAAATCGACGAGAAGCAGTTCCTGACGGCTGAAGAATCGGAGATCTCCAGACTCGACGAGGAGGCAAAGAAGGTATGGACGTCAGTCGCTAGCATGGATTCTATTGGTTCATTTTGAGATTCTCATTAGTTCTCGAAATGTTCTCATTTGCCAGAATTAGGTCTATCAAGCCTACATCAATTTAGCCAAAGTACGAAACATCGATGAAAATTGTTCTTTTAACCTTCATTGCTATCTGTTATTAACAAGAAAACATACGTTGGACACAATCATTAGATGAACTAATTTTACAATTTCGATTCAAATTTGTAAGGAAATGATATTTTTCCAGATTCCCTACAAGACGAAAGTGGTGTGGAAGAACGTCGCCCTGTTCACTGCCCTCCATTTCGGTGCTCTGCTTGGACTCTACCAGCTGCTCACCTTCCAGCCCAAATGGCAGAGTTATGTTTGGAGTAAGGATGTTTGAAATTATAGAATTTCCTCTTGAATAATTTTGAAACATTATGGCATCGTAAGGTCAAGCAATATTGGAGAAAAAGCTTTGTAATATGACGAAACTTTTCGATGATTCATATGATAGTTTTCTCGCACTTACCACTTTTGATTTGAACTGATCTTCTTATTGTTTTATTTTTCCATTTCCTATTACAGTACTTTCTGAACTTCCTTTCTCCTTTCGTCAATGCGATGAATGAAACTAGAATTGATAATTGATAAGGGGGTGAAAGGTGGTCATATCATTTTGGAAACGCTAAAAAATAAACTGTCAATTTGCATGTAGGGCACCATAATAGTACATTCTCATCATAAATATGAAAAATATTTGAATTAACAAAAATGCTCTAATTTCAGCATTCGTGTTGCACGTGATCGGCGGCCTGGGCATCACCGCAGGGGCACACCGCCTCTGGGCGCATCGAGCCTACAAGGCCCGACTGCCCGTTCGCATATTCCTCATGTTCGCCAACTGCGTCGCTCTTCAGGTATTTTTCTTATCATTATCGTTTTATCGATTCTATGATAAAAACATGTTGAATTGATCGACAAAACCATGTTTTGCACTAGACTAGAGAGTTCAATTTTTCGACTTTTAAAGATTTATTTTTAGAATGACATCATCGAATGGTGCCGCGATCATCGCTGCCACCACAAGTGGACGGGTAAGAATTGAATTTGTTCTTCTGAATCGCACACTAGAAATCTCTTAATGTCATTTTTCTATCCTTTTTATATAATTTACTTTCAGACACGCACGCGGACCCGCACAACACGAAGCGTGGTTTCTTCTTCTCGCACATGGGCTGGCTGCTGGTTCGCAAGCATCCGCAGGTCAAGAGCCAAGGCACCAAACTCGATCTGTCCGACCTCTACGCCGATCCCGTCTGCATGTGGCAGAGACAGTAAGCGTTTTCTACTTCTTTAGTTATTTTAATTTGATACCTAAGAAAATTATTACTTACTGCATTAATCTTCATAAATTTGCCTAAAAATTGGCATATTGCTAAATTATAGAAAAACATTTCATTTATTTGGATTCTTTGAGAGGTCCATCTTTGAAGTATATCATTAAAATCCTCTAAGCTTGTAACATAAATTGAAATATGTCAGAATTTTCTCGACTAAGACAAAGTTATTTCAGCAACTACGTGCCCCTGGTGTTTGTGTTCTGCTTCCTGCTTCCGGCAGCGATTCCCGTGTATTTGTGGGGCGAATCTGCCTTTATCGCCTTCTACGTCTGCTCACTCTTACGTTACACATTCACTCTCCACGCTACGTGGTGCGTCAACAGTGTGGCCCATTGGTAGGATTGTTGTCTTATTTTTGGCAAAATATATTTCTTTTCATTTAAGGAAAATATTTTTTAATTTCAGGATCGGCGCCAAGCCCTACGACATCACAATCAGCCCGGTTCAATCCCTAACGACGACCGTTATCGCTATCGGTGAAGGGTAGGGATTTATTGTATTATCGTACAACTTAGATAAAAACTTATGAATTTTTGTTTAGAAATTTTGGTGAAATTCCAAATTTACAATAATTTTGTGATTTTCAGTTTCCACAACTACCATCACGTGTTCCCGCAGGACTACCGAACATCTGAGTCAAATTGGAAGCTCAACTGGACCAAGGGCTTCATCGACATTTGTGCCGCAGTCGGACTCGTTTATGATCGAAAGTAGGATTTCTTTTTTTTAATTTTATATTTTTTTCAAATTAGGAAACTCTACTTTACTATATTACTATATGAAACATAATAAAATGGACTAATATGAAAATAACATTAATTTTTTCAGAGAAGTTGCCGACGAGGTAATCTCCAGGCAGGCGGCCACGCATGGCGATGGTCACTACGAGCCCAAGAAAGTCAAATCGCATTAATTGTTGAATGGATTTTTTATTATTGATTCATCCAATAAGTTTCCTGAACTAAAAGTTAGAATATGATCCTTTTCTAGTTATCTAAAGTGTTAAATTGAAAGAAAATATCATGAGCTTATTGGATGATCCAACTATTTTATCGTTGATTATCGCTAGTCCAATAATGATATCAATAGTTTTGCAAGAATAATCGCCATATCCTAGACTTCATTGATAATCAATGATACCAGAGTCAAAATCATATTGACGTGATTATTTTTCTTCAAAAAGCTAAATTCGGGTCAGATCTTCCATCTATTTTTTGTGTGAATGAATGATTTTTTTTCTCATCCAAGATTTTTCTTCGAAATGACAAAACTCTTGAATGATTGTAAATAAACTTGCAGTACGCATAGAAAAGGTACATAATAAAGAGATTTGATTTTCTTTGAAGTATTTTTATTCTTTTCAAGATATAAAAGTCAAGCATTTTGAAATAATAATACAACAAAGCTATTTATCGAAATACTATTATGCATGAATAGCACAAGGTAAAAATATTCATACTTTTGAATTGCATCTCATCATGTTACAATTTAGCGACATTCCAGCATTATCATGTCCTCAAATTCTACCCTGACTTCATTTATATTTTGGCGTGGAACAAATTCAGATTTAAGTTTACCGATTTTATTTTTGGCCCAGGTGATGTAGAACTTAATTCTACAGTTTGTTCCGCGCTAAATTTAAAAAAAAATTTTATATGAATATTCTCAAAATAAATTATTATCAGAAAAAGCTATTTTTTCTTCGTTGAAAATATCGTCACCTCGTATCCTTGTAAGCTGAAGAAAAAGCTTTTAGAATTTGAAATTCTCTGGAAACAATCACTTTAACAGCGAGTAAATTATTCATGTTGAGAGGTTTGCGAAAACTTTTAATTGCCTAAATGCTACAATCGAATAACTATCTTCAAATCTTCCCTAGTAAAATCGACTATTTGGGAACATAAGCCTTCAAGGCATTGCGAGATAGTGTATGGTTAGGAGAGGGTATTGGAAGAGTTTCTTTTCCCATACTATTTCGCATGGCTTCAGGGCTTTGGACCTTATGGACTCCAAGTTGCTGTAAAATCCTTTTTTGCATTTGAAAATAGCAAATATCGTGTTATTCACGTATTTCTAGTGGGAAAAATTCAAATAATGACGATATTAGTAAGATCAAGAAATTGATTTATCTCAAAGTCGTCTGGATTTATGGATGAAAGATTCGCCTTCTTGCCTACATCCATAGATCCTGTATCCGATTTCTCTTCAAATGCTTTATCCGATTCTCGTTGATTTTTCTGGGTCATTTCTTTACCCGTCTTCATTCTTCAATCGAGATTATTCATTTCACTCGTTTTCCATTATTTACAAGCTTATTTTGACTAACTTAGTTATTATCTTTCCTTCGAAAAATCTGATTTTTTTTCTTTATTTTGTATAATCTAATTTGTATAGTATTTTAAAATGGATTTTCCTTCTTTTTCCAAAAGCTTATTTCGCCTACTAACAAGTTTAATTTTACGTGGATTCTTTCTATATTTTTTTATTTACTGCAGGATTCATCTTAGTTTTGTCATGCAACTCGATAGAATAATATGCCTGGACTAAAGAATGTTCACTTGTTTAAACTTGCTAGTATAAATATTCGTGACCCTTAAACTGAGTTATAATATGTTTCGTGAGTATGCATGAAATGAATCTTGCAAAGTTGAGTTATTATATTACGGCATTTCTGTTAAATCAATTCAATGGTGAAATGTTATCTTTAGCCCGATTTATCCTCGAACCCTTACTTGTTAGGCTTGCGCTGTACTCTAGACTATTTTCATTTAAATCTAGTATTTTCAGAAGTTTTTCATTTTTTTTTCTTTCAAAAATAGGGTTAGATTTGTTTTTTTAGGTAAAAGGATGAAAATTGTCTGTATCGGAGCGGCACCAACCGGACTTGGCGCTGCATTTCGGTTGCACGAACTCCAAGAAAGTGGTGATGAAAAAGCCTTGGATACTCAGTTAGTTCTATTTGAACAGGTAAAAATAATTCCCAATGATTTTACTTCTTACACAATACGATCTAACTAAATTATCAAATGAATGAAGTTTATGATCAGGTGATAATTTTAATAAAAATGAATTTAAAGTTGAACAAGCATTATGCACAATTGTTTATTAATTTTAGGAGCCTTACGCTGGCGGTTTATCCTGTACCGTGAAGGATAAGAATGGATTTCTCTGGGATATGGGTGGTCACATCACATTTGATCACAATTATCCCTACTATGGAAAAGCTACCAAATGGGCAGTGGAAGAGTGGAACCAATTGACCAGGAATTGCATGGTAAATACTTGGAAAATCGAACTGAGTAAATCTGGAAATCTCCTAACATGGCGAAATTATGATTTTCAAAATAAAGACTATTATTTACTGTCATTAGTTTCCCTCTCAGCACTTTTCCGTGTCTTGATGCCACAAGTTTTCAGATTAGTCAATGTATCATAATATGTGGCTTTAGGTCGATATGAACTATTTGTATAAAATGGACGGTCTCAGACTCGTGCCATATCCGGCTCAGTTCGCCGTACCCCTATTTCCAGCGCATATAAAGGAAAAATGCCTGGTGGAGTTGAACGAGAGATATCAACAGGTGAGTTTTTCTGAACATTACTGAAGGAAGGATGCGTTTAGGCTCAATCGACCCGAAGCGTGCATAATTTCGAGGATTGGGTTCTTGAGCACTTTGGCCCCACGATTCTGGACGTATTTTTCCGCCCCTACACGAAGAAAGTCTGGACTGTGGACCCAGTGAAAATGTCACCGAATTGGGTTGGAACAAGAGTCGCGAAATTGCCGAAGGAGAAGCTCGAATCGCTCTGTGCAATGAATGAAAAAGAGCTGGAGGTACACAGTTTTTATTTGAAAATTATAATTTCACGCGTATTTAAAAGAGCTCATTGGAGCGTATATTTTTATCAATATATATTATTTACACACATTTTGTCAGACAGCTGATTTCGGTTGGGGTCCGAATTCGTTCTTCACCTTCCCGAAGTATGGAGGAACCGGCAACGTTTGGGAGTCGATGAGAAAGAAGTTGCCGACAGATTGGTTTAAATTGGGCACCAAGGTTGGTGGTTATTGAGTTACGCTCGAAAATTCTAAATTATCCTAATTTATTAGGTCCTCTCAGTTGACCACAAGAACAAGACGATTCGATATCTGGAAGAGGGACAGGAGAAGGAGATGGAATACGATGCTCTCATCAATACGACTCCGATTGATCTACTAGTGGAGCAGACGAAGATTTGTCCCCCGCTAAATTTGGCCCATAATAAGGTAAACGAAGTTTAGAAAAAAGAAGATTTCTAAAAAGTCAATAACTATTCGCCTTTGTTGAGAACTGATCTGTTTTCATAATTTATGAATATTCCAAATTAATGATATTGAATTTCCAATAAAATTTCTAAACTTTGACTGATACAGCTATAGTTCACGTTCAGGTCGTAATTGTTGGAGTAGGCATGCACGCCCCGATGACTCCATTCCTGGAGCAATTTACTTGGCTGTACTTTCCTGATAGAAACGTCCCCTTCTTCCGAGTGACGATTTTGAGTCGATACGGCGAAGTCACCCCAGATTCATCAAAGTATTGGAGCATCATGTGCGAGTGTGCGCTGCAAATTGATGATCCAGTAAGAGTTTCACGAGTTCATCATATTTTTGCTCAATAGCTTGAACTTAATCGAAGGACATTGTGATATCCCTGACAGAAACTCGAAATTCATTGAAGTCCACTTTGAGAAGAATCTAAAGACAATGTCGTAAATGAGCTCTATTGACGATTTTCTAATCTCAAGAAATTTCTCCTGCTTAGCCTATTTCGATTGTGAGGTTCATAATTATAAAGAAAGTTCCAGACGACCGAGGAACAAGTCGTGGAAAAGACCCTGAATGGATTGGTCGTGAAGGGAATGATCACCCGCGATAAAATTGCTTCGGTTTACTCGATCACCCTACCCTATGGATATCCGATTCCGACGCCAAACGTAATACATTTCATGAGTCATAATTTTTAAAAGGGTATTTTCCCGTTGAGTGAACCTGAATTCCAAAATCACTTTGACATTTATCCGATTTAACGGAGAATTTTCAATAATTGGTCTTTTCATGAATCAAAACCATTTTACGAAAAAAAAATCAGTGACCTATGTGATCAGTTCGATGAAGTGGAAATTGTATTTTTAAAATTTCACTTTAGAGAGACGCTGAGCTAACTCGAGCTCATAGAGAGTTGGAAAAGCATCAAATCTATTCCCGAGGAAGATTCGGAGGCTGGAAGTATGAGGTGTCGAATCAGGTAAAGTGGCTATTTACAAATATCATGCGAGCTCTCGTACGAAATAGATTATTCACCTCGTGTATCAATGTTATGACAGTTTACAACCTCTACATAATTAACTCCTTGAGTTACTTTATATCATTGAAAATGATTAAATAAGATAATTCCTCGCCCACTAAATTCGTTTGCTTATTTTCCTTAATTGAAAATCTTATCAAAGTCTAAATATTCAATTTCAGGACCACTGCTTCATGCAGGGCAAAGAGGTCGTCGACAGAATTGTTCACGGAATCAACGAAAACGTCTACAAGACGCTCGTTCGTGATGACGTACATGGTTAAGGGATTCTTTTTCTCATTTTTCCTATGATTTTTATATTTGCATAATAATTTACCACTTTTTTAATGTCTAATAAATTTATTTTCTTCGAACTGAAATTCGCAGAAATATTCTGCAGCATAAAAGAATAATTTCGTTTGAGGCGAAGTAGTCAGTTACCCAATTTGTGGAGTGAATCATTTGGAAAATAAATGAATTCTTAAGATCAAAATTGCGGTTAGATATCAATTTCCGGCTGACTCGGAGTTTCGTCCTGACTTTGACCGACCTGACTATTGCCTTTGTTCTGAAAATGGAATATTTTATGGAAACAAGTTTGATCTACATGAAGCATGATTCATAGCCAAATTTTTATGTCTCTTTTCGATATTTATTATTGCAAATATTTTCTGAAAAATCTAAGCCTATGAAACAAGCTAGATAAAATTATTCTCGTGAGTGAGTTCCTAATTATCTCAAGATGTACTGCATCGTAATTACTTTGCTGGCCTTCATGCTTTATGATGTTATGCATTGATGCATTCAATCTTAGGGAGAATAGTCATTAGACACTCATTGTGATCTATATCCCCAGCGGACTTTCTTAATAAATTTTAATTTCAAATCTGTCATTATCCAAAAATTCGCTTATACGAAGTGGTTTCATGATTACATAGAATTTCACTCTCGTGACGTACCTCCTAGGGTTTTTCATCGTTTGAAAAAGTACTCACCAGATTCGCTTGATACATTCAAACTTCTAGAGCAACTTTTCAATATTCCGGCAAATTTAGCCTTTAACTTTTCCTTTCACATAGTTTTTCTTCCTTTAAAAACTCTCAAGTAGAACACTTCATTTTGCTTAAAGTGTACTCGTGATTAAAAATCTTGCGCGCATTCCGAAAATGAGGTGCTACAATTTCCCGAGAGCCAAAATATTAATCATTCTTTCTCGCCTGAATTTAGAACCTTCTGGCCATGATTGTTTACGTATCCCGAAATATATTTCATTAACCCTTCTCGTCTAATTTCGGTCATCCCTCAAAATAAGATATCCATTTTTATCCCAATTTCACTCTTACATTCTGATCCTTAGATGGCTTCTAATTTAAATATCATTTTACTAACCTAAAGATAACATAAAAGTTTCGAAATCTAATTTATCGACCTTATTACTGATCCTAGGCTTATGACTGCTTCCCGCCCGAGAGACTCTCTTTTCCCTCTCCTCGATTTCGTTCTCCTTGCCTCCCTCTGAATGTTCCGCATCCGGTGACTCTTCCTGAAATTAATTCATCATTTTCTGCACGTCATCGGAATTCCACGAATGATTTCATTTGCATGGATAATGAGATGTACATCTTCAATTGTTGTTTCAAAATGACAAAATTGTAGTTTTCTTCAAAATTGATCAAATACGAAAACAATCAAGTTCTAATATTATTTTTTCTCAATTAGGTAAAGCGAGAAAATGAATTTTGATTGAAATCCTTCATTTCTAACCTACTGCAGCATTCGATCTTTGATGAGTTTCTCTAATTAGGAACGAAATATGATCTTCAAAAAAGTCTAACCTCTTCTTCAACAGCGTACTCCTCGTTCTCTTCGTGGTGCGGATCTTCAGCGTTTCGTTTGTGATGTCCAATCTCGTTAAACTTCATTTCATTCTCATCGCTGTGCTTGTCTTCGTTACTTCGTTTTTTGACGGTCTAAAATTCTTGATTCTTACTTTACTCCTGAAAATTTATCATTACAAAGAAAGATGTCTAGGAATGGTGTAATTTTGGAGGAATCTACATTTTATTTTTGCTAATCTTTTCTCGGATAAATTTATGATTCTTTGAAACAATCGAAATATTTTTTGCACTCACATGAGGATGCCTCCTGTGTGGATCATATTCCTGATGATTTCCATGCTCGCCTTCGTGATGTTCCGCACCAGTCGAATTGAGTTCGCCCTTCAAATGCGGAACTCGCGGTTGAGCAGCTTCAATCACAATAAATAGCGAAGAAATCAGGAAAACCGTGAAAGTTCGGATCTGCATCGCAAAAATCACCGATCAAAAGTGAAAAATGGAAAATGATTCAGGAGCCGACTCCAGGATAGGTGAATTCGAGCGGCGGATAAATATGGGATGAAATTTTGGAAGAGAAAAAAAACTGTTGAAAATACAACGAAAGACAGTATGCATTCGGAAATCCAAAATCGCGTAAAGATGAGTCAAAAATAGGAGAAACAAGTAGAAAAAGGTGAAAAGGAAGAGAAATAGAGAAGCATTGCGTAAGAGAAGAAGAGAAATTGAATCTGACAGGCGCCGATAATTGCAGGCGACTCTCCGCGAGAGTTGTTCATCCTCAAGTGCCCAATATGGATTTAGGATATTTTAGCCTGTTTCCCATTTACATCCGTCATCATGTGACGAAAGACGATATTTTTATGAAAAATATCTATACCTCAAAATATCCGAGTTGTATGAGTATTTCAATCGGATTTTCGCTTCTATTCTTATCCATTATTTTGAGGATAGATATGTTCGCGTAACATATACGCATCAATATTTTCTCACCCGATTCTAGGATATTATTGAATTCCTAAATCCGGATTTTCTCGAAAAATTGTGATCATTTTTCTCACTTTCGCGAAATTGCTCGGTTGAATTTTGGAACATTCGAAAAACTGGTCGAGAAAATTGGGCGCGAACTGATGCAATTCATGCGTAATGAACTATCCGCTCTATTGAAGTTGCACATTATGAATAATTGAAGTCGTTTTGGGCTAAAGACGAAGAGAATGCAGTCATAAAATTTTGGGTATCCATGAAATTACCCGTTTTCTTATTGCTATTTCATTCTTCATAATGAATTTATTTTAAGTCAACTTTTGGAAGTTATTTGAATTTATGAGTTATAGAAAATTGCATTTACTCATTAACTTAATATCATGAGATCATCAATCATTTTCCTTCGAAATATTTTAATATCGAGCTTTCGATTCTACCTATTTTTAAGTGAATTATATTTTCAATTCCATTCTTAAATCGATTTTAATTGGACTTTTAAAATAATAATAGTTCACTATATTTTAGGCTGAAAAAGTAATGAGATACTCGGAATATGATTCAAATAAGCAGACAACAACATTGTGCTGAGTCGCACGAGTGAGTTTTTCGAACTTCCGGATTGATTTACGAGTTTATTCGTATTTTCTAAACTTGAATATTTTCGATATCAGTGATACCAATTAGTACTTTCAATTTAAACTACGCCATATTCAAACTATTCTTTCTAAATTTTAAAATAATTCTTTATTATATTCAGAAAGTCTACACATTACTCGGTTCTGAAGTATCTAAACATCCATAAAATTTCTAACTTCCAAAAAGCTACTATTTTGAAAACCGCATTTTTACCTTCATTATAATTCTAAAATCTATTATTCTGAAAAACTCTGCTATTTTTATCTTTCTAAAACTCTTTAATTCTCCTGATATTCAGCGATATTTTCTTTGAGCTTCGAAAATGTCAGCTGTCGACTATCACCTCACTCTTCCGAGGTGCTCCTATTCTCACTCGATATCCTCCAATCACTCGATTCTCCTCATGACGAAGGATGACCAACGATATCGATGCTTATGTGGAAGTACTCATGTTAGGGTACGTATTTTTTGAGCTTATTCAAAATGTCCATAGTTATTTTCTACAACATGTTTTAAATTCATACATATTGATTAAAGATATCAAGGTTTACGCAAATTTTTAAATATCTTTTCCATTCCATTGCCGAAATTTTAATGAGATAAATTTATGTTCAAAGTACTTTCCTTATTTTAGAAAGAAGAATGAAATAATTGATTAATGTTCAGATAATAATGCCAGTAATATTGGCGTATCACATCGTATGGAATCTGTGTATGGGATTAATCCGACTTCCGCCGTG